>OY992884.1:68252425-68267425 GCA_963921405.1 Cepaea hortensis
TCGTCGTCTCATTTAGCGATAGCGCACTTATCTACATTCGTGGATGCTCGTAGTTCGATCCTTTGTGTTATGCGTGTTATGCGGTGTCGTGTGCGGGTATTATCTGGTACAACAGACACTGACTATGTTTGGGATCTGGAGGGAATTTCCGAGCGTCGTTTCGTGTAGTGACAGGACGCTTCTCTAACAATTATCTACGTGGCCTTTTGTCTCAGCTCCTTGGCGATCTACGTAGCGAACTGATTAAGCCGCATGCCTCGTGCTCAGAAGGGTTTTCTCTCTCTCGGAAATCTCTAGGGGTCGTCACCGGAACTACTGTGTTCGTGATCCGTGAAAAGCTTTCGACAATCTGCTAGCTGGAGAGATAGACTGAGCTAGATGGGATGAAACACCGTGCAACACCCTTGCATATTAATCCATGTCAACCTTTTCTCCAAGTTTATGCAGGAACTCGAGCCGCAATAACATAGCGGGTAGCTGCTTGTCTGTGGGTACTCTAGTCATGGGTTCGAATTTTATTCGAGGTGGGTTTCTTAACACAAAATGCTCCTCACTGTCAAATGTGAACATTGGAACAGACAGGATTCTCGACAAACCAACAGCCAGCACAGGTATACATACATAATGTTGCTGCAATAATGCCAACACAAAATTCCGCCACAAAAAATACAGTTAATCGTCGATGGAAGCGGAAGTCATAAGAAAACAAGCAGCCACACATTACTGCATAAAGCAAACCCAGTTAGTTCAGCAACCGGCTTGCCGCCATTTTTCTGAATATGTAGAACACATATCAAAGCCGCGGACAGCTGTAAAAGCACTAAACGCGAAATCCACAGCTCACAGTGTCGTCTACGCAATCAACTCAGTAGCAGGAAGGCTGAACCATACACTACCAGTCCAACATGAGGGAAATGCGTATGAAAACCGTAGAAACAAGCATAAACACTCCAGAAGTAAAAACAGCTCAACCGCCTATCCTCCATGCTGTCGACCGGAAGGCCTCTCAGATATATTAAAGACATCACCCCTGGAGTGTTGATTGATCTATGAAACTACGGGTCTTTGATTATTTTGACTTACTCAGGTGTAGGCCACCACGAGGCAGAGTTAAATATTACTGACCTCATACGTGTGAAGATAGTAAATACATCACACGACACTGAGTTTGCTTTCTAAGAATCTGTGGATGGTCATTGTTCTAAATCAGGGGTGGCGATAATCTGGCATACGAAATCATGTGGCCCAAGGCAACAGCAGGCAAGATTTCAAACAATCGTCAATAACAGCTAACATCACACGCTTAACATCATACCAGCTATCAACAATAACAGCTAACATTACACGCCTAACATCATTCCAGCTATCAACAATAACAGCTAACATCACACGCCTAACATACTCACGCAAACCTCAGGTCCTGTATGACATCACACTAATGTTGGACAACAGGATGTCTTCATCTGACATACAGGACTTTGCGTTGGAGCTCAAGCCAACGAACACAAGCAAGCAATTCCAGCTATCAACAATAACAGCTAACATCACACGCCTAACATCATACTAGCTATCAACAATAACAGCTAACATCACACGCCTAACATTATACTAGCTATCAACAACAACAGCTAACATCACACGCCTAACACAATAACAGCTATCAACAATAACAGCTAACATCACACGCCTAACACAATAACAGCTATCAACAATAACAGCTAACATCACACGCCTAACATCATACTAGCTATCAACAATAACAGCTAACATCACACGCCTAACACAATAACAGCTATCAACAATAACAGCTAACATCACACGCCTAACATTATACTAGCTATTATCAATAACAGCTAACATCACACACCTAACATCATACCAGCTAACAACAATAACAGCTAACGTCACACGCCTAGCATCATACTAGCTATCAACAATAACAGCTAACATCACACGCCTAACATTATACTAGCTATTATCAATAACAGCTAACATCACACGCCTAACACAATAACAGCTATCAACAATAACAGCTAACATCACACGCCTAACACAATAACAGCTATAAACAATAACAGCTAACATCACACAATGAACAACATACCAGCTAACATCTGTAAAAGTTAACATCACATGCCTATCATCATATTAACTACCATCAATAAAAGCGGACATAACACGCCTAACATCATACTAGCTAATATCAATCAAAGCTAAAATCGCATACCTAACATCATAAAAGCTATCATCAATAAAAGCTAACATCACATACCTAACATTATGCCAGTTACCATCAATAAAAATTAATATCATGCGCCTAACATCATACCTCTTATCATCATTAACAGCTAACATCACACGGCTAACATCATACCAGATATAATCAATAAAAGCTAACATCACACACCCAACACCATACCAGCTAATATCAATAAAAGCTAACATCTCACGCCTAACATCATACCAGCTATTATCAATAAAAGCTAACATCACACACCCAACTTCATGTCAGTTAACATCAATAGAAGCTAACATCACACGCCCAATATTATACCAGCTGACATCAATAAAAGCTAACATCTCACGCCTAACATCATACCAGCTATTATCAATAAAAGCCTACATCACACCCCAACATCATACCAGGTAACATCAATAGAAGTTAACATCACACGCCTAACATCATACCAGCTATTTATCAATAAAAGCTACCATCACACACTTAAAATCATATTAGCTATCATCAATAAAGGCTAACATCACACGCCTAACATCATATCAGCTAACATCACTAAAAGCTGACAACACATATCACATATCAGTTAACATCAATAAAAGCTAACATCACACACCCAACATCATGCCAGTTAACATCAATAGAAGCTAACATCACACGCCTAACATTATACCAGCTATTTATCAATAAAAGCTAACATCACACACTTAACATCATATTAGCTATCAACAATAAAAGCGGACAACACACATAACATTATATCAGCTAACATCAATAAAAGCTGACATAACACGCTTAACATCATTGTCGGATACGTCGAGATTGATGGCTCAACCCCAAAGAGATAAAGGATGCAAAATCCTTTTTCCCAATGTGATCCTGCCCGTTTAATTAATTTAGCTGTACTGACTCAATTGTTTGAGACCAGAAATAGAGTTGTAGAGAACCAAGGAATACTTTCAGGAAATAACTGAAAAGTTGTATTCCCTTTTAGACCCAAATAATCCTTTAAGTGGTTCCTTGCCTCTCCTCTACCAACTAATTAATTCTATCTAGGGTAGTTTAAAACAATTTGACTATGACAAGTAAAATAATATCAATACATGACATGACCTCAGTTTTTATGATTTAATAAACACAAATATGGATTTTGTAAATTGCATTCAAAATTACAATTTCCTGTCATAAAATAAGGACACATACATATACAGTAAATATACAGAATTGATGTACCAATGATAATGTATATATTAACAGCTATAATTTTCCCAGTGGCATGTAATGCTAATCTTTTACTGGCCTGGATGATCTGAAAAAAAGAACTGTCTACACTTAGAATTCTCCACTTCCAGCTTTGGGAATCCCTCTGGCTATCAATTAATTGCTGTCTTAGTGTTCCAAGGCGTAGTAGAACATAAGCTGGCTCTTGGTTTTCCTTTCCATTGTTTGGCAGGTAACTGTTTAAGTAAAGATTACCTCTCCTATGAGACAAATGGAATGGTTGCAGGTAGATAAGTTTCTGCGCTACTCTATCAAGGGCATCACTCATCAATCACATAATTCTAATGATATCATAAATATGACATTAGAAATGAAATGTAAAAGCCTAAGAACATAACATTAGCTATCATCAATAAAAGCTAACATCACACGCCTAACATCATATCAGCTGACATCAATAAAAGCTAACAACACACATAACATTATATCAGCTAACATCATTAAAAGCTGACATAACACGCCTAACATCATACCAGCTAACATCACTAAAAGCTAACAACACACATAACATCATATCAGCTAACATCAATAAAAGCTGACATAACACGCCTAACATCATACCAGCTAACATCACTAAAAGCTAACAACACACATAACATCATATCAGCTAACATCAATAAAAGCTGACATCAGACGCCTAATATCATACCAGCTGTCATCAATAACAGCTAACATCGCACGCCTAACATCATATCAGTTAACATCTCAAGACCATGTAAGTCAGGTCTGCGTGCCCATTTCTGAAAACTATTTTTTTAGGGGGGGGGGGGGAACTGAGTGGTCTCAAGATATGGTGTCTGCCTCGGGTGCTGGAGGTCCCTGGTGCAAGCCCTGGTGAGGGCAGGGATTTTTTCATGTGGACTTCTAGTAACAAAATTCCCCCTGGTCTCTGGGTAGTGATATCGGACGCCCGTGTGTATTGTTGCGCACGTAAAATATTAATTGGCAGTTGGAAATCGAAAAAGAGTAGCCTAACGGCGCTGCCTGGGCAAAAGTTCGAGTTTAAAATCTACCCAAAGTATTTCAGGATCCTCGCCGGTGCTACGGAGTTCGTACACTGAGCTGAGATTCTCCGGACTCAGGCTTGAGGTAGGAGTAGAACGGAGCACTTATGGGTTAAACCAGTGTGCCGTGATGTTGATCCGCCGACCAAACTAAACTAAACTAAACTAAACTAAACTAAACTAAATTATAAACTAAACCCTTTGAAAATAAAGTTCGTTCGTTCTTCGTTCGCCTCACGGAAGGGAAGCAGTTCGAGCCATCACATTAGGGGTGAGTTAATTAACTGTTTGACCTAATATAGCAGGCTCATTTTTAAGTTAAGTTTGTATGACTCACAAATGATGTTATAAATATCAAAATTGCCCGTGGCAGAAAAAAGGTTCACTACCACTGTTATAATGTTCTAAGTGGAAGCAACTGATGAAATATAGTGATAACAACACGGGGCAATAGATGCTGCGGAGATGTGGTTTTTGAGACTAACAGCTGAAGTAAGTCCCACAGCAGCGACCGTCGCTGGAGTGTAGAGTGTCAGCCTTCACATAATCATTTTTTTTTTTTGCATATCCTTTACAGGACATCGCAGTCAACACCAGCATTTCTGCCGCTGTGATATCTTTAAAGTTTACGCTCATTAGTTTGCCATTGTTTTCTCAACGACCGGCACCGATACCAACGCAAAACCAACGCAACGCGGTCTGCTGCCAAATTGCGCGCAGTTGTGTTTCTAACGCTGGTATACGGGATTACGAACCTTGTCCGTAACACCCTTCGCCACGGAGCCCAGCTCACATAATCTAGGTCATGATATAATGAGGTCAGGTGACCAGTTTTCTTGCTTACCGCCTCTTCTTACCAAAGATTCTCATTCCCCCCGCGTTTCCATCCTGTTTCAGGATATTGCGGTCAACACCAGCATCTTTCAGCTGTATGTTGATTCCTAGGCTAGATTACGCTCATCAGCACGCCACGACTTTCTGAGCGACCGGCTCCATACTCTCATAAGTCACTTTTGCGATTCGAACCACTGCTAATTCTCGTCGCGTCACGTGACGAGAGTATTCGGGGTTAGCGGAGAAAGCTGCTAACCCCTCGGCCATGGAGCCGGCTAAAGATTCTCATAACATTGTGAAAATTGCCCGGTGCTCGTTTTCATAAGACCGGGTCAATTTCAGAGTCGTGCTGATGGGTAAAATATAATCCTGACACTGTAGGAAACTGAACAGGGACCACTGTATATGCAGCAGTCGCACAAACAACTGTGTCATTGCTGCTCCATTTTAGAATACTGTTTAAGACATCGGATATTGTTAAATGTGAAGAAAACAAACGTCGAGGTAGTGGCAACTGCAGGCGTATCCAGACCAGTCATCAACACCATAAGGAAAAGACGTGAGAAATGTGTGGGGTATATCAACAGAAATGTGTGGGGTATATCAACCGAAAGGTGGGTGGGAAATTAGCTTTATATGAGATCACAAAGGCAGACGAAGACAGATAAGGACATATGAGGAAAACTTAAACAGCGGATAGATACGCGAAAATATACATAAGAGAGAGAGAGAGCGAGAGAGAGAGAGAGCGAGAGAGAGAGAGAGAGAGAGAGAGAGAGAGAGAGAGAGAGAGAGAGAGAGAGAACAGAGAGAAAAGAGACAGAAAGAGATACAACAATAGGTACAGTCATGAACGAGAAATTTAAAGAGAGAGGTAAATAGAGAGAAAAGACAGAGAGACACACACAGATAGAAAGAGAAACATGAAGAGAGAGAGAGGAGGAGACAGAGAGAGAGAGAGAGCGAGAGAGAGAGAGAGAGAGAGAGGTGGAAAGAGAGACAGAGAGAGATGAGTGTTAGATGGAGTTTTCGCCAAGAGTTGATTAATATGTAACGTTACCTTTAATTTAAGATCCGCTGGAATAAAGAATAAGCGAGGATAAACACTGACTAAAACAGCCAATGTCAAAAAGGAAGACGCTCAGAGTCAACATATGGCGAATGCGACATGGCAGGTCGGGCTGGCTTGGACTAATTTGCTTCCATTTCCCAGAGATTACCCTCGAGGGCTTTTTCAGATGGATGAGGATGTGGCCCTTTACAAAGCAGCACAGCCCATGGTAACGGTAATACTCCTTCTCTAACGCAGACAACGGTTAATCACTCACGGCTGTTCACGGTAGGGAGGGCGGGACGATGAGGTGGCGGAGGAAATAACAAACACCAAAACAAAATGAACTTTGAGGACCATAATGAACTAACCGGGACACCCAGAATACAAAGCAAGTGAGACACAGACGGACTGATAAATGGAGAGGTAGATGAATGCACACGTGGATGGGTTAGTGAGGACTATTTTAGATCATCAGAGACGATTGGGTGAATGAGTTGGCGAGTGAGGTATACTGGTAGATCATAGATTTGTTAGTCGAATTAATGATGGTTTGATGAGTAAAGTATATTGGTAAATCACAGACATGTTAGTCGAATTAACGATGGTTTGCTCAATTAACTATGGTTTGCTCAGTAAAGTATATTGGTAAATCACAGACTTGTTACTCGAATTAATGATGATGTGGTTAGTAAAGTATATGCGTAGATCACCGACTTGTTAGTCCAATTAATGATGGTTTGGAGAGTAAAGTTTGTTGGTAGATTACATACTTGTTAGTCCAATTAACGATGGTTTGGTGCGTAAATTATATTTGTACATCACAGACTTGTTAGTCGAATTTACGATGGATTGGTAATTAAAGTATGTTGGTAGATCACAGACATGCTAGTCGAATTAACGATGGGTTGGTGAGTAAAGTATGTTGGTAGATCACTGACTTGTTAGTCAAATTAACAGTGTTTTGGTGAGTAAAGTATATGAGAAGATCATAGACTTCTTAGTCGTTATAACAATGGTTTGGTGAGTAAAGTATATTTGTAGATCACAGACTTGTTAGTCGAATTAATAATGGTTTTTTGAATAAAGTATATTGGTAGATCACAGACTTGTAAGTCGATATAACAATGGTTTGGAGAATAAGGTATACTGGTACAGGGTGTCTCCGTGACTATGGGTTTATTCGCCTGCCTTTCGATCTAAAGGTCGTGGGTTTGATTCCGGATTCCACCAAGATTTCAGTTACCTTATACTTATAGACTCCCGGGAATCATCGCTGGAGCTACGTTGTTCGTGATTTGTGCGACGCTCTCGGCACAGAGCTTTGTGGAATCACACCAATCCAAATGGGATAAACTACATTGGAATAAAGTCGCTCGTCTCGTCTTTAAACACCTTTAAGTATATTGATCTCTCTCTCTCTCTCTCTCTCTCTCTCTCTCTCTCTCTCTCTCTCTCTCTCTCCTCGTGTACTGCCAACCATTACTGATACCGATGTCCCCATATGCCATGATGTTAAACTGCCCAACTTCTTTTCTCTTGGTCTCCCGCTGCTTCTCCTTCCCTCCAAATTTTCCGTTGTCACGGTGTACTCTAGCTTTACCCTTCTCATGACATACCCAAAGATCACGGACTGTTTTGTTCTGAAGCGAATCTTCTAATGAGACAACAAATGCCAGAGTAGAATCTCACGTACTGGTTCAACGGCGCAAATATGGCAACTTCGCTATAAAGACACATGCCACACAAATAACCTTCCGCATCTGGCAACCAGTGGGAGAAGGGTGCCGCAGTGGTGAAGTGGCTAGACACACGCCTACCGGCCCGGTGGCCATGGATTCGATCTATATTGGGGTGGATTCAGCTTTTTAAAAATTAAACCAGCTCCCATATCAACCCAGCCTAAAGTGGGTACCAGGAAATTTATGGGGAAGTAAAAGCGACTGGCGTGATACTGACCACATCGCCCACCGAGTGTCGACAATCTATAAACACATATGGGTCTAACTCTAACACCATGTACAATTTTCCTTAAGGCGTGAGAAAGTGTCCTTTACTTGACTTGACCTACCAGTGTGAGAACCACTGCTCCCAAAGACCTCATGTACGCGGGAAGTCTATTTATGCAATAATAAACGTTCACGTTGAAAAGCACACAAGCAACACAAATCCAACATTGCTTCTCATCTACAGGCACAACAAAATTTTCAGGGAAAAATCTCTTTGCCAGCTGAGCCCGTCCGATCAAAGTCCATTTCAAGAAGTTGTCCTGCCCTCAACGGGCTTCTCTTCTCTCTGTGTGGAATATAAAATATCGCCGTTGTAGACTGAGATTTCACGGCAGAGAAACTACTTACATAATCATCTTTGCAGACTGAGAGTTCACGCAGAGAAACTGCATATATAATCAGCGCTGTAGACTGGTGGTGTGGGTCACGGCAGAGAAACTACATACATAATCAGCGCTGTGGGCTGGTGGGGTCACGGCAGAGAAACTACATACATAATCAGCGCTGTGGGCTGGTGGGGTCACGGCAGAGAGACTACATAGATAATCACAGCTGTAGACTGTGAGTTTACAGCAAGATGTGGAGAACCATGATAGTCAAAGCCAATTGCAAAACACTTGATGTTTATGGCCACATACAGAACACTTAAACTCCAAATCCATGCTCACAAATCCCTTTCTGGGACGGCAATTTAAACCACTCCCAGGTAACAGTAACCTAGGGCAAAATCGATCCCCTGTTATCGTAAACTTCGGAGGAAAACATAGGCAGTTACAGCGTAATCGAAACCAGACAGATAGAATCGAAATACCAGACAGCAAGAGGCTCTGGAAACACACAGGACCCAGTGTAACAGTGTTCGGCAATTGGGTCGTGGGGATACACGGAGCGGACTGATAGCTATCGCAGTCTCGCTTGCTCAAGGTGATCGTCATCCTCATTGCCTGGCTGTAATGAGCGCAATGTGAGTACGCACAAGTTAATGATCCGTGTACACGCTGTGAGGTTTACTGTGTATATAGTGCTAGCCCCATACTTTAAATAGACCCATCGGCACAGGACGCTGTGATCTATACAAGGCCGGATGTGTTTACTTTATAAACAGTTGCCATTTTAGACTGGGTCGACGTAGATGGCGAGGTCAGTCTGGTTTGTAAATCCCTGGTAGGATTTAAACACTAGAACACCGGGAATTTGGCTATCATGGCTCCCCAGGAACTCGGTGGGCCAAGGATAATAACATAAGTTATCGCAGCGTTGCCTAAACTGGTCAAGAAGTTTACCGCGGGCGCCTTAATGTAGTTGATATAAAGCTACGCTGATAATGTCATGAGCTCGGGCGGACAAGGGTTTGATGCCTGAGTTTGTCGTCCTCCAACAGAAGAAAAGACTGGTCACCCATTCCTCCATGCATTCAGGCCTACAGAATGTGATGGTCCTACTACACCACAGACTGGCTATCTACCACTCCGTGCATTTGCTCCGTGCATCCAGGCCTGCAGGATGTGATGGAAGCCTTAGAGATGTGGTTTTATAGAAGAATGTTGAAAATTAGTTGGACGGCTGAAAAGGACAATCATGATGTTTTAAGGGAAGCTGAGTCGCAAAAACAACTTATCACATCAGAATGAGGCAGTCCTCGTTTTTTGGACACGTTACGAGAAAGCCCAAACTAGAACATATTGTGACAAGCGGAAAGATTTGCGGAAAGAGAGATAGAGGAAGACAACGTGAAAAGATTATTAAAAGTCTTGTGTCATGGCACGGAAGGGAGTCAACACACCAATTGATCCATGACGTCGGAGATCGTAATTTGTGGAGAGACATGATCTCCTACTCCAGCCGGCAAGACACTGGATGATGATGAGGGTCATATCATGGCCTATAACAGTGTTTCCAAATCTGTAGAGCCCCATACTACTTGACTGCGCCATTACACATTGAGGGGGCCGCGTGGAAGCGTATCTTTACAACGACAGTCTGTTAGCTGAACTATCATAAGAAGTCAGGGATTACCAGTGAAGGTTAGAAACAATGCATGCATGGCAGCTTCCAAGAAAACACACATTCCAACATGCTTTATACCGGCTGTTTGTAAATTCTCACTTTTTTTTTGTTTACATATTCTTTTCACGGGACATCGCTGTCAACACCAGCATTTTACTGCTGTTGTTGATGTCTTTTCAAGTTTACGTTCAGTAATTTTTCATTGCTTTCTGAACGATCGACTCCCATACCAACTCATTAAAACCAACGCAACACGGTCTGCTGCCAAATCGGTAGCAGCTGTGTTTCGAATGCCGGTAGAAAAGTCTTCTTATGTGGACAAATATTAGGCAAGAGAGGCAGACGAAATCGGAGAAAGTTGCACGTGGAAATCGCGTCCGTAAGACCTTTGCCACGGAAAGCCTCAATACACATATATAAAACTGCAGCGGTCGAAACCGCCTCATAAACAGGGATATCAGACAATTTTCAGATCTGCCTGGGTATTGTCTGAGAAAGAAAGGCAATGGGGAAGAGAACTAATCACATCACCTCATATGTAGCGACCTAGAATATGTTTAGAAAGTCTAACATTTCACATTCCAGTATCTGCAAATTGTAGTGAAACATTACAATCACCCGGTATATAATAAAGGTATGCCAGTTGTGTAGGTCGGTCAAGATCAATATTAAGGCTGCGCGACAATACCTTACCGACTATTTGACAGAGATGAAGACATAAAAAGTCTTAAAAGTCGAGAGGATCGACTTCATTGCGTCGAGTTTTATCCCATATGACTCGGTCGCTTTCCGCAGCTCGGTCTGTCGAAAGCATCGCAAAAAGCACGAACTCAATAGCTACGGTGACGAACCCCAGCAGTTTCCGAGTAAAATGCACCCATGAACGAAATACGCAGCCCGGAATCGAATAAATGAAGACATGAATCTCCATATTCAAATATGATTTTATAAGAATGAGAAACTCGTTTCTAACAATCTTTAATTTGAGATCCAAGTCATATAGAAAACAAATATCACATTTACAAATCCACTTACTGGAAAGTTGTATGTGTGTTCCGTTCTACTGTGAGGCCTTGAGTGTGTCGCAATGCGTAATGAAAATGATGGAAAACAGAAGGCAACGGAGATGTGCTTCCCGAGAAAATACTGAGAATCTCGTGGACAGAGAAGAGAACACGCGCTGAGGTAGTGAAAGCTGCAGGCGTAACATCCCTTAGCACAACCATGAGCAAAAGACAAATTAAATTGATATGGATCATATTAGCAAAGGAGGTCACATAGAAAACAGTCTTCTTATGTGGACAAATATTAGGCAAGAGAGGCAGACGAAATCGGAGAAAGTTGCACGTGGAAAGCTTAAAAAGGTAGGTAACAAATATTAATGTAAAGAAAACGAACTTCATTAAAATACGCAATGACAAAGATAATTGGAAAGTCGTGTCCTCCCTTAACTGCTTCAGACCAAGCACTTAAAGTAGGTCTGCAACAACATGCTTTACTATTCAGCATGGCCGAATGGATAAGAATTCGTGTTCTTAAACATCCGCTGTGCTGATGCCGAGGTAAAGGGTTCAACCCTTGTCAGTTGGACTAAAATGTTGACTTATCGTCCTTGACTTGGGGACGTCAACTACAAGTCCCTCTGGAATCGGAGTGGGTTCGCCTGATGATGAGGGACACTGTTAATAGGAAAAGCTAATCCGCACGCAAAATTCAGTCCAGCACTACTGGAAGTAGTGTTTTTGGACTACGCTTGAGTACAAAGCGAACGAGCGCAAAAAAAAAGGCAAATAAAAAACTATACAGACAGTTTTTAATTTGAGATAAAAAGTTCGTATAGCATCTTTGTAAAGTCCCACTACACTTTGTATGTAGAACAAATTTGAAAAATGAAGTACATGGCAGCAAACAAGATAGAGCAACATTTCCGACAAGCCGCGTTTTTCCTGCGGTGACATTTAGGTGTGACTCGTAGACCATTTCGCAATCACTAACGAAGAAAATTGGGGCTTCTGAGCTGAAATGTTACAGAAACGTTCTTAGAACATCATGAACAGATGAGAAGACAAATGTCGACATTCTACGAGAGCTGAGCATCGATTACAAGGGGCTGACAAACTGCATCACGTCTAGGGACTAGAATACGTCGGCCATATTGGACATCACAGCGGCATGGAAACAGACGATGACAAGAATGAAAATTTAAAAAAACATTGATGGAAAGCATAAAATAAACACATTGATGGAAAGCATGAAAAACACATTGATGGAAAGCATGAAGAACATTGATAGAAAGCATGAAAAAAAATATCGATGGAAAGCATGTAAAAGACATTGATGGAAAGCATGAAAAAAAAAACACACACATTCTAATGGAAAGCATGACAAAGACATTGATGAAAAGAGAGGGGAAAAAACACGCTGATGGAAAGCATGAAAATCACATGGATGGAAAGCATGAAAATCACATGGATGGAAAGCATGTTTCCTGGAAGAAGTTGCTTGGGCCGACCAGCACGAGGACGAACATGGGACACTGTAGACGCATTGGACAGATGGAGCATTAGGCAGGGGAGCTGGTGAGAGATCGAGATACTTTTAGACATGTTGTAATGGGAGCGATGTTCTGCACAGGACCTGCAATATTGTGCGGGAACTTCACTGATTAAGTGTCATGGGATGATTAATCGTCTTACGCGTCTTGCCGTATCTGCCATAGGCTTATATACCGACAAAATGTTCTCATTGCATTATATCACACAACAGGTCTGCTACCATATTAACAGTTTTAAAGTCATAACTGTAGTACATCCATACTTCTCATCATTGGTGGGTGGGAGAGGGGGAGGCGGGGGTTCAAATCTACTTTTTATTTTGCAAGAAATAAAATGTAATAAGTAATACAAAATTTACATGTATTTTTAAAAGAAACAGCTCGGAAACAACAGAAATGTGATTTCTGAGACGAATGATGCGAATACCTGGGATTGAAAGAGTCACTAACAACGAGTACCTGGAGTCATTCATTCATCATGTGTCATGTCGATAAGCGTGGACGGTCAGGTTTCGCAATCTCACGCGATCACCAGAATCGTGGATCAGCTACTTGTTTCTGTCTCGACCATATCACGTGCCCAAGCCATCCGGGTATTTACTTCTCTGTCTTCCTTGTTCTTTTCCTCTAGATTTTGCCAGTTGTCACTAAGTTCTCCAATTTATTTCTTCTCATAACGTGGCCAAAAGATTTTGACTGTCTTCGACTATTTTCTCTAATCAGTTTACAATTTTAATCTTTTTTTTTTTTTCTTGTAGGACTTGTTCATTGGTCTATGATTTTTTTTCTCTCTCAGAAACCACATCTCCACAGCCATCAGATGTTTTTCATCCTGTCTTTTCATTGCCCACACTTCATAACCATACACAAGTACAGGTTCTATGTAGCACATCACCACTCTTTTTCTCGTTGCAATTGACATTTTTTATTGGTAAGTATGTTTTCCATCTTTCAAAAGGCTACATTACATACAAATATAAAAAGGCAGAATATTATATATAACTATCAGAAAGTAGAACATTATATACAACTATAAGAAAGTAGAACATTATATACAACTGTAAGAAAGTAGAACATTATACACAACTATAAGAAAGTAGAACATTATATACAACTATAAGAAAGTAGAACATTATACACAACTATAAGAAAGTAGAACATTATATACAACTGTAAGAAAGTAGAACATTATATACAACTATAAGAAAGTAGAACATTATATACAACTATAAGAAAGTAGAACATTATATACAACTATAAGAAAGTAGAACATTATACACAACTATAAGAAAGTAGAACATTATATACAACTGTAAGAAAGTAGAACATTATATACAACTATAAGAAAGTAGAACATTATACACAACTATAAGAAAGTAGAACATTATATACAACTGTAAGAAAGTAGAACATTATATACAACTATAAGAAAGTAGAACATTATATACAACTATAAGATAGTAGAACATTATACAAAACTATAAGAAAGTAGAACATTATATACAACTATAAGAAAGTAGAACATTATATACAACTGTAAGAAAGTAGAACATTATACACAACTATAAGAAAGTAGAACATTATATACAACTATAAGAAAGTAAAACATTATATACAACTATAAGAAAGTAGAACATTATATACAACTATAAGAAAGTAGAACATTATATACAACTATAAGAAAGTAAAACATTATATACAACTATAAGAAAGTAGAACGTTATATACAACTATAAGAAAGTAGAACATTATATACAACTATAAGATAGATGCAACAATATTCTTCGGCCATTTAATGGGAAGAGAGGCATTGGAAAAATCGTAGCCACATGATCGTAGCGGTAGAATCGCTGGAGACAGAAATGATGATGCCGAATTGTCGTACAGTTACATGGATAGTTACCACAAATAGCATTGATCTAGAGCAGTGGTTCTCAACCTTTTTTGGCCCGTACCCCCATTCACCATATTTCAGAACGTCATTCCCCCCTTTCGTATTTCCTACCTAAAAATTTGGCCCGTGC
>OY992884.1:68272425-68299925 GCA_963921405.1 Cepaea hortensis
CTGCGGGGAATTTAATTTTGCTGCCATCCATGGCTGGTGAGATTTTTTGGGGATAATAAAATTGGCCAACTTAAGGCCAAAAAGCCACGCAAAGAGCCCGCGGGAGAGTTTCGGGTGTTGTCAAGGCTGTTTTGCCTTTAGCGAAATAGAGTGTCTTTAAAAAAACAACAAAGAAAACTATGTATGTTATCACGTTAAAATGTAGATTTGGTTTATGTAATAGTCTATGGTTTCTTCTATTTATCTGGTCATTGGGGCAGTGTTGATTAGGTCTGGGTATCTCACTGATTTATTTTTTGATCGGTTGGTTGGTTGGTTTATTAGTTGGTTGATTGGTTAGTTAGTTGGCTGGCCTGGTTGATTGGTTGGCTAGTTGGTTGATTAATTGGTTGGCTGGGTGATTTATTAGTTCGCTGGTTGGTTGGTTGGTTGATTGGTTAGTTGGTTGGTTGATTGGTTGGCTGTTTCATTAGTCGTCTGGTTGGTTAAGTGGGTGCCTGGTTAGCTCGCTGGCTGGTTGGTTGGTTGCTTAGTTAGTTGGTTGGCTGGCTGGTTAGTTAGTTGGTTGGCTGGGTAGTTAGTTTGTTTGCTGGGTAGTTAGTTGGTTGGATGGTTGATTAGTTGGCTGGTTGGTTGGCTGGTTGGTTGGTTTGGTGCCTGGTTAGCTGGCTGGCCAGTTAGTTGGTCAGCTGGTTAGTTGTTTCGCTAGTTAGTTAGTTGGTTGGCTGGTTGATTAATTGGCTGTTTGATTGGGAAGTCGACTGGATGTTTTGGTTTGTTGGCAAGTTGGTTGGTTGCTTGGTGGATTGGCTAGCTGGTTGGTTTGCTGGTTTGTTGGATGCTGGTTAGTTTGTAGATTTATCGGTTGATTCGGTGGTTAATTTGTTGATTGGCGGGTTTGTGAATTCTTTGGAAAACTGAGTAATATACCGACAATGACAATAGCGACATCGACAATAAAGACTATAGCATCAAGGACGATAACGAAAACAGCCACGACGACAGCAAATAACAACAACAATAACAACTGATACATCAATAGCAATGACGACAACGACAGCAATAAGGATGACGACAACAACAACTAATACATCAATAGCAATGACGACGATATCAAATAATAAGGAAGCAGGAATGTTTTTTAAAAAAAACTTGAATTGGGGGGAATCCCAAGTTGACCCAGCCTAAGATGGGTACCTGAAAATGTATTGGGAATTCAAGGCGGACTCGGTGATATTAACCACGGCTTCCACTGAGTGCTAGTTGTTCTATAAAACTATGCCACTGGCACCATATATACACAACGCCTCAAGACTTGGAAAAGTGTACTTGATTTTAACAGTGTCCTTGGTTTTAACGGTGTCCTTGACTTTAAAAGTGTCCTTGACTTTAACAATGTCCTTGGTTTTAACAGTGTCCTTGACTTTAAAAGTGTCCTTCACTTTAATAGTGTCCTTGATTTTAATAGTGTCCTTGTTTTTAACAATGTCCTTGATTTTAACTTTACAAGGTGCATATACTCTCCAAAGATATGTTTAACCGTTTACTCTCAGAGTCATACTCGTATGTACCTCTCAAAGAACTATTTACTTGCCAAAGATATGTTTAATTTCTCACACAACCGTTTACTCTCAAAGACATACTTGTCTTTACCTCTCAAAGAACTATTTACATGCCAAAGATATGAATAATTTCTCACACAACCGTTTATCATCAAGGACACACTCCGTTTTACCTCTCAAAGAACTATTTACTTGCAAAAATATGTTTAATTCTCATAAAACCGTTTACTCTCAAGGACATTCTCGTATTCACCTCTTAAAGAACTATTTACTTTCCGAACATATGTTTCATTTCGAACGATCTATGTACTATAACACTGGGGGACGATACATCAATAACATTAGATATGCAGATGATACAGTCTTGATTGCAGACAATGAACAGGACCTGCAAAATTTAGTGGATGCGGTTGTTGCACACAGCGAACAACTGGGGTTAGAACTGAATATTAAGAAAACACAGATTATGGTTGTCACTGGGAAGAATGAAATGCCACAATGTGATATACGAGTAAATGGGCATATTCTTAAGCAAGTGAATCGATAATTATCTCAGAACAGTAATAATACCTGATGGGAGATGCCTTGAAGTGATTAGAACAAGAATTGCCATTGCGAAGGTAGCCTTTTGTAAGATGAAAAACATACTGACCAATAATAAAATATATCAATTGAAATGAGAAAAAGAGTGTTGAAGTGCTACATAGAACCTGTACTTGTGTATGGATGTGAAGCGTGGACAATGAGCAGTCAAGCTGAAAAACATCTGATGGCTGTGGAAATGTGGTTTCTGAGGAAAATGCAAAGAATACCACGGACAGACAGAAAAACCAATGAACAAGTCCTTCAAGAAACAAATGAAGATCGTAAACGTATTAGAGTCATTAGACGTAGACAGTCAAAATGGTTTGGGCATGTTATGAGAAGAAGTGACTTGGAGAACTTGGTGACGACTGGCAAGATCGAAGGGAAGAGATAAAAGTGGAAGTCCGAGAAGTAAATACCTGGATGGCTTGGCCACGTGGCATGGTCGAGAAAGGAACACGGAGCTGATTCACGACTCTGGTGATCGGGTGAGATTGCAGAAAATGACCGCCCACGCTTATCGGAATGGCACATAATGGATAGTTTAGTTTAGTTTAGTTTAGTCGTTGGATCAACATCACGGCACACGGTTTAACCCATAAATGCTCCGTTTTCCTCCTAACTCAAACCTGAGTTTGTAGAAACGCAGCTCAATGCACAAACTCCGTTGCATCGGCGAGGATCCTGAAATACTTTGGGTAGATTTTTAACTCGAAATTTTGCCCGGGCAGCGCCGTTAGGCTACACTTTTTCGATTTCCAACTGCCAAGGGATTTTTTACGTGCGCAACAATACACACGGGCGTCCGATCTCACTACCCAGAGACCAGGGGAAATTTTATTACTGGAAGTCCAGGTGGATTTTTTAAATAAATCCCGGTCCTCACCGGGGCCTGAACCCGGGACCTCCAGCACTCGAGGCGGGCACCATACCTCGAGACCACTCAGCCCCCTTCGTATATGAACATAATGGATGGATGGATTTACTATCAAGGCTCCATTAACATTCTAAAGATGTATTCGGTACTCACATATCCGTATACTTCCAAAAGATCTATTCATTTTCAATTCACTTACATCAGATCTACTTACTTTCCATTCACTAACTACGGATCTATTTAGCCCTCGAAGAGACACTTAATCCCTTTGATCTGTCTGACATGTGTAAGGTAACTAGGTTTCTGAATACGTATACTGGAAATGAATCACCCATCAGAGGTCAAAATTACCGATTGGATAAGAGCGTTCATTCTTAAACTTCCCGTGTGCTGATGCCGAGGTAGCTGGTTCAACCTCTCAATCGGTCATTTGGACTACAGTGTTATTTTTACATTCTTGACTTGAGGACGTATATTACAAGTACCTCTGACATCGGAGTGGATTTGCCTGATGGCGAGGAACACTGGTAATGGGGAAAGCGAATCCACATGCAAACATCAGTCCAGTGCACTAGAAGTAGTAACACGTGTATGAGCTACGCTTGAGTTCAAAGCGAGCGAACGCACGAACAAACAAGCAAAAGTCACCCATCGATCACCAGTTGGTGTATAACAAAAGGGGCTATCACCACATACCCAGTAACCAATACACCTGAAGGCGTGAAAGGGGCCGCTTCTTAAACGTCACAATTACAGAATAGAGACAAGCAAGGCAACAATGTAAGAGAAAGTCTGTTTGTTGGACCATTAGTTGGAAGATCGTACCATGGGCAAGCGAGGTAACAGATATAAGTGTAAAATGTGTTTGTAATCGATGATCAATATAATGATGGGAACTGATTGGATCGGGGATATACTGGCAATGATATCCTCTTCTTCTCCTACCCTGAATATTCCTAGTGAAGCGTAGGCCCACAACCAAGAATGTAGTTCATGGTTGGTTAGATGTCTGTTGATCTTTTTCTACGTTGTGAAACAACCCTTTTTAGTAGCCTTTTACGACATGTTTTGCGGCATGCTCTAAGACATGTTCATGGGATCTAGGGTATTACTATGATTTGTTTCCCTTTAGGGCCGCGATCACGGCGTCGTGGTGAAGACACGAAGAGACGTTTGGTGTGATATCTTCGAAGCAAACACAAAACGTTTAACATGGTAACCATCTCATAGCAGGATGTGAAGTGACAGGCAGCTTCTGCTACTGTACAACTTTGTGTGCTGGCCTTTCTTTTTCTATTCGACTCTACCATTACCCCTACCCCGTTCAACCTCAAGGTAAATTTGTATTAAGGTCCATCCCTGGCACATGATAAATAATTCTATGACTGAGTCAGCCACAAAGTGCAGCTACCCACGGTTTCACCCTCATAAGCTTATTAATTTGAAGGTGACTGCTGTCCATACGGGGTAATGGCAAGAGCTGGTGCGATTGCGCGACCTAGATTCCAAACCTCTGCTATATAGGACATCTTCTTCTTCTTATAGTCCATGTCGTGTGGCGTTGGTGGTCATGACCCTCCACAGCCCTATGTCTTCTGTGCTGCCAATCATTTCTGATACTGCTGTTCCTCCATGCCAGGGTGTCATACTCTCCAGCATCTCCTCTCTTAGTCTCCCCCTGCCTCTCCTCCCTTCCAACTTTCCCGTTGTGACGACTTACTCCATCTTTTTCCTTCTCATGACATGTCCAATGAGTGCGGATTGTTTAGTCAGGTGCGAGTAACCAATTCTCTTTCTACGTTAACTCTATTCAAGATATCTTCATTGCACATCGTGTTCCTTCGTAATTTATTTACCATGAACGTAGTCAAGATGTAATATACATAAAACGTAGCTAGATATCTTACC
Organism: Cepaea hortensis; assembly: GCA_963921405.1. Taxonomy (NCBI): domain Eukaryota; kingdom Metazoa; phylum Mollusca; class Gastropoda; order Stylommatophora; family Helicidae; genus Cepaea; species Cepaea hortensis. The sequence continues at coordinate 68,277,358 of OY992884.1, forward strand.
TCCAACGTTAACTTTCCGTCCGGGCAATCTTTCCTAAATCCTTTGTGCCTGCAGAGAGGTAATGAAGCCTGGTTATTGACAAGATATGAGCACAACTTTGATCAACTGGATATATTTCTCTTAGGTTAAGCAAGATATGAACACAATTTTGATCAACTGGATGAATGTCTTCTAGATTAAGCACGATATGAACTCAGTTTTGATCAATTGGATATATTTCTTCTAGATTAGACAAAATATGAACATAATTTTGATCAACTGGTTAGATTGCTTCTAGATTATACCAGATATAAACATAAATTTGATCAGTTAGATAGATTACTTCCAGGCTAGACCAGATATGAACATAACTTTAAATTAAATAGATGTCTTCTAGATTAGACAACATATGAAAATAACTTTGATCAGTTGCATAGATTTCTTCTAGATTAGACCAGATACGAACATAACTTCGATCGATCAGATAGATTGCTTCTAGGTTGAGACCAGATAAACCTTGATCAATTGGATGGATTTCTTCTAGATTAGATACGATATGAACACAGCGTTTATCAATTGGATAGATTTCTTCTAGATTAGACAAGATATGGACACAACTTGGATCAACTGGATTGATTTCTTCTAGATTAGACAAAATATGAACACAACTTGGATCAACTGGATTGATTTCTTCTAGATTAGACAAGATATGAACACAACTTGGATCAACTGATTGATTCCTTCTAGATTAGACAAGATATGAACACAACTTGGATCAACTGGATTGATTTCTTGTAGATTAGACAAGATATGAACACAACTTGGATCAACTGGATTGATTTCTTCTAGATTAGACAAGATATTAACACAGCTTGGATCAACTGGATTGATTTCTTCTAGATTAGACAAGATATTAACACAGCTTGGATCAATTGGATATGTCTTCTAGATTAGGCACGATGTGAACACAATTTTGATCAACTGGATACATTTCTTCTAGATTAGACCTGATTTGAACATGACTTTGAACAATTGAATATATGTCTTCTATATTAGACACGATATGAACACAACTTTGATCATTTTGATAGATTTCTTCTAGATTAGAAAAGGTCTTGTATGAACATAACTTTGATCAATTGGATAGATTTCTTCTAGATTAGAAAAGGTCTTGTATGAACATAACTTTGATCAATTGGATAGATTTCTTCTAGATTAGAAAAGGTCTTGTATGAACATAACTTTGATCAATTGGATAGATTTCTTCTAGATTAGAAAAGGTCTTGTATGAACATAACTTTGATCAATTGGATAGATTTCTTCTAGATTAGAAAAGGTCTTGTATGAACATAACTTTGATCAATTGGATAGATTTCTTCTAGATTAGAAAAGGTCTAGAATGAACATAACTTTGATCAATTGGAAAGATTTCTTCTAGATTAGAAAAGGTCTTGTATGAACATAACTTTGATCAATTGGATAGATTTCTTCTAGATTAGAAAAGGTCTAGAATGAACATAACTTTGATCAATTGGAAAGATTTCTTCTAGATTAGAAAAGGTCTTGTATGAACATAACTTTGATCAATTGGATAGATTTCTTCTAGATTAGAAAAGGTCTTGTATGAACATAACTTTGATCAATTGGATAGATTTCTTCTAGATTAGACAAACTATGAATACAACTTTTAAAAAATGTCGCTTAAAAGTTGATAGGGTCGACTTCATTGCACCGGATTTTATCTCATATGGCTTGATCTCATTCTGCAGTGCGGAAAGCGTCGCACAAAGAACGAACTCCGTAGCTGTAGCGACGAACCACAGGAGTTTCCCAAAAATTTCACTCGTGAACCGAAGGACGCGGCCTGGAATCGAACCCACAACCTTCGGAGCCCGAGTCAAACGGCTTGACCACTTCGCCACGGAGACTCCCAAAAATCAGAATACTCCCAGAATACAACTATGATCAACTAAATAGATTTCTTCCAGACTAGACAAGATGTGAATACAACTTTGATCATTTTGATAAATTTCTTTTAGATTAGACAAGAAATGAACATAACTTTGGTCAACTGGATAGATTTCTTCTAGATTAGAACAAATCATATTTGGTATAGTTTTGTTAACCGCATGATGCGACTATCCAGCTAATATTTATAGTCAATTTACTACGATTGATACTTGAGCCGAATCAAGAACCGACATAACAAATTTCGGGACATTCCCATACACCCACCGTCCCCTATCTTCAACAACCAGCGAAGAGGCCTAATACTATTGATACCAGTTACAGTCTGATTACATGTTCGTCTGGTATTTCTTCGCAGTACTGAGTATCGGCCAGAATCTCTGGCCACTGCCTTTTGCACCACACTCCCCAGACCAAGAAGATCAATCTGTTCTTCATCATAATTCATCTGATCCTAAAGGGCCCTGGCTACACCTGCCTTAGTGGGCACCAAAACTGGCAATACCACTATTGCTAGCGTACTACTGTATGTAGTTATATCCTATATACCTCTGTGTTATTGTACTATTACTTTACTCCGAGTGTCCTAAAGCAGTTCTGATTGTAGCATTCTCCAGAACTACTTTAGACCGGCTCGTTTCTAAATATAATTCCTGTGTTACTAGATCGTCTGTGGATTAGGGGCAGTGAGCGCGTTTGACAATGGCCGACATACCGAGTCGAAGGTCGAAATCAGCTTCAGGCGATTGGGAAGTAGACCGCCTTGCGTTGATTTCAACGGTATAAGCGTCGGTTGCTCAGAATGCAATGGCAAACTACTTAAAGTAAAGCTGGTCCAGGAAATCACAAACAGACGAAGAATGCTAAGGTTCACAGCAGCGTACTGTAATGGACATGCAACTAACTTCTAACTACTGTATATTGTGCACTACTTCAATACATATATGGATCCTTGCCGATGCTACGGAGTTTGTACACTGTTGTTCTGAGGTGCTCCTTGTGTGATCTATTGGAGAGGACAGGAGCTCTGATGGAGATGTCCGTTTGCATGGAAAGCGATCCTTAACCTAAACAAAACCTGGATTGGCATATCCAAATATGAGGTCATGAAAAATCCGATTTATAACAAAATATTAGATTTTTCGAAAACTAATGACAAAGAATTAAATGTATGCAAACAATTCGAGCTAGTTTCAGCTACTTTGGGCCCCATCTGGCTACCACCATTTAAAAGGCGTGTGTTTCTCATCTCATCCTCATGTCGTCTTGTTCCTCTTGTGCCTTGCGGTGTCGAGGTAAAGCATAAACAGCGGGAGAGTGCCCGTTTATGGGCTTCAAATATCGATATTCCCATGGATTCTGTTATTTCCCCTGTCTATCGTTTACGCGGCCGGCCTCTTCCTCTGCTTCCATTTAGTCTGTACATTATTGTTTTTTTGGTGGTATACTGCAAGTTGGTAATCTAGTTATATGGCCAAATCATTTAACTTACTGTTTTCTGATAAAATCTAGCGCTGCTATAACTCCCTCTCTAGTTCTATTTTCTTCATTTCTGATTTTCTCTCTTCTTGATGCATTGGGTATTATTCTCAGGAATCTCATTTATGTTGTTGTGATTTTATTTATCTCTTTTTCTATCAATCAATGTCCAGGTTTGGCGTTGGTAGCATAGAGTTGGTAGAAAGATTGTGTTGTAGAGTACTTTCTTGGTAACTATTGATTCGTGTTGTTTTTTGGTATTGGTGCCATTTGTACAAAGTGTTGGTTTGCCTTATTTCATCTATTTTCGATCTCTTCTTATGATTTGGCATTTGATGATATTATATTTCCTAAGTACTCGAAGCTCTTTACTTGTTTCAGTGGGTGTTCTTGTAGATGAATCTGTGTTGGTTTTTCTTCTTTGGTTATATTCATTACCTCTGTTTTACTGATGCTAATTGTGATGTATGTTCCTTACACATTTCATTTAGACTATTCATGTGGTCTTGTGATTCTACTTCTGATTTTGTTATTAGTGCTTGATCGTCCGCAAATAGTTCTTATTGGTGTAATTTGCCGTTGGTTCTTCATCTGTGTTCTGTTCGTAATATGCTGTTGTCGGCCTCTGTTTGACTGGTTTCTTTACAGGTGCTGCCTATATAGGTTATGAACAAGGGGGGGGGGGGGGTAAGGACACAGCCTGTGTTTACACTTTGGTTGTATGTCATTTACAGGACGCCGCAATCAACATCAGCATTTATTGAATGTTTGTGATTTTCTTGAAAATTTTATTTTGACACTTTGCCAAGCTCATACCATTACGAAAATTAACGCGCATCGTTCCCCTCAAATACAGCTTGCGGCTGAATTCAAATCAGGTATGGCATATTGTGAAACAGAGTGCACAACCCTCAAGTCACAGCCGCCGAGTGTGTACCGGGAGTGTTGTAAAATATCTAACCACCATGCTTTTCTGTTTCTTATCATCTATACCGTGTGGCGTTGGCGATCACATCTGCCCACAGCCTTCTGTCTCCAATGTTGCGAATCATTACTGATACCTATGTTCCTCCATGCCATAATGTCATACTGTACGGCGTTTTCTCTCTTGGTCTTCCCCTGCCTCATTTCCCCTCCAACTTTCCCACTGCGATGACAAAATCCAGCTTTCCTCTTCTTTTGACATGTCCAAATAATACGGACTGTCTTCTTCTGATGCGAGTAACCAGTTATCTTTCTGAGTTAACTTCTTTCAAGATGTCGTTTTGTGTGTGTGTGTTTTTCTATCCGTCCAGATAATTTCTCACTTGTCTGCCAACTGTCCATGATTCGCTTCTGTAAATCATTATTGCCTCAATATAGCTCTTAAGAATTTTGTTTCCCTTCACGTCAGTTGACAAAGATAAATTGCAAATATTCTTCACCTACAGTCTTCAAAGCCACATAATCTTCAGTATTCTATTTACGGAGCTCGTTGCTGGAAGAGATGAACCCATCTCTGTTGTAATTGAGCCAGCTAGGGGATAACTGGTGAAACAAAAAGAACTTGTAGAAAAATCAATACTGAATGAAAGGTCTAAGTACTTGTTTGTCTTCAAAGTCACTCACTGAAGTAGATCACAGGAGACGACTTGCTCAGAAATGCCGTCTCCTGCTATATATAGCATGAGATTCCAGGCATGTAAAGGTTGAACTTGCATTTCTATTCAATATTGTGAGGCAGGCCGTTATTTACCACTGTTGTGGCAAGAGTTCTCATGTGGTTTTTGGTAGTGAACGCAGTTTACTGATCTCAAAGTAAGCCGCAGCTGCGTTGATTTTAATAATAGTATGAGCGTCGACCGTTCAGAAAGCAATAGCAAACTTCTGAATACAAAATTATCTCGAAAATTAAAATCCGCCAATACATGATAGGGTTGATTGTGTAGTCCTGTTTAGGACATGCAACTAACTAGCGACAGTTAACAAGTTACATACAGCACATGTGGAGTGGTGTTAGATAGTGTACTTTTCTGTCGTTCTGCTGGTCCAGAGTTCAAATCTCCATATAAGGCATAGTCAGTTGTGACATTTAAAGGCAATCCCATTGCAGATACTACCATTGGGGCCTGACAGTTTACGCCGCTACATAAAATAGGCCCGGTGAGATCAGATGGGGAGACCAGTGCCCTTACTTCATTATCCTAAGTAGTAATTAAAAATGGCTTTCTTCCTGTGTACAAGGGGGCTTCAAATAAAAACCTTAAATGTGCGACAGAAATTACAATAACCATGCAAAGGTCTTGTAACCTGTCAATATTGTTGTTAAAGATGTCAAGGGTGTTAAGCACGTGACATTACTGTACAGACGAACACGGTAACGTCATGAGGACAGTTTAAAGATGGCCGCCCCACTTTTGGCATGCACTAAAGATGAGCATCGGTCATTTATCCGGTTTCTAATCAGTGAAGGATGAACTTATATAAATTCATCAGCGAATGAAAGCCAATATGGTGATGAATGCCTGTCAGTCAGCAAATGTATGAGTGGAGTTGTAAGTTTCGACCCGCAATCAAATGAAACGACGTGGACTTTTGAGTAAAGGTGTGCTTTTGCAACATGATAATGCTCGAGCCAATACCTTCAGTGTAACATTCGAAATCATCGAAGACCTCCACTGTAAGTGTGTACCACATCACCCGTGATCGCCAGACCTAGCCCGAAGTCATTTCCACCTGTTTGGACAACTCAAAGACTCAATTGGGGATTCTTCTTCGTCTTCTTTGCGTTCATCCGGAGTATTTTTTTTTTTCAGATGTGATTGCGGTGTATCTAAGTTATGCGCCCTTGGAGCGAAACACGTAGGCCAACACATCCGACTTTTAGCGTGCTTTTTTTGACCAGGTAGCATTCCTGGGAGACTCTCACTTTTGCGGTACCGTCTACAACCCAGCTGGCCAAGTTAGAACAGTCGAAGACTTAACGGTCATATCCCTCAAAGGAAGGCAGTGACAGTCCATGGCATTTTCCGCCATCCAGGGTGGCTTCCATAATTGCAGGGCCGACACATAGCGCCCTGGTGCTGGGCTCACCGAGGGAATCGTCACGTCCTGCTCATGGCTGTTTTAATTCCTCACTTCAATATATTGGGCATTTTGTTCGCCCCGGGCCGTTCCCGCAAAAACCAGACAGGTCTGCAGACGGTATCCAATCAGCGAGTTTTAGACACGGACATATCTTGTCGTTGCGCCTGTCAGAGCTGTTCCGGGCACGACGGACATTCGGAAAACTACATAGTCAGAGCTGTTCCGAACAAGAGCGGCATTCGGAAACTATGTAGTCAGAGCTGTTCCTAGCACGAGAGACATTCGGACGAGACATTTCACTCGGACGTAAATGCGTAGTGCCAATTTTTATGTTGCCACCGGTAGGACGGAACTTCCGGCTTCTGCGGACATTTTTAATGAGGTTAGCCTTCCTCGGGTTTCGAGGCACGTTAGACTTATTTTTGTTATGTCGCCAACATCTCAGCTGGTCAAGATAGAACGATAAAAGACATCACGGTGGACCCTCAATGGAAGGCAGGGGCAGACCATGGGCATTCGCTAGCTATCCAAGGAGGCTCCCATAATTGCAGAGCCGGTACATATTGCTCTGAGACTGGGCTCACCCGAGGAGTTGCCTCGTCCTGCTCATGGCTTCTTTAGTTCCTCACTTCCATGTGTTGGGCATCTCGCTTGCCACTGGTAGCTCAAGCAAACACCAGGAACAGTCAGTCTGCAGGCGACTTCCACTAGGTAAGCTTTCGCTTCGGACTTCGGACTACGCAATGGATTCGCTAGCAGTGCGTTCTATTTCGTGTTATTGAGACGTTTTTCCACCTTTGTCTACTCTCTACGAGTTAGATACAGACAGTTTTCGTAGCCATTTCATTCGAATGGGGCACTTCTTCAACCTTTTTGTACTCGCTCACGAGGTAGGCTACATGTGCTGCCGGCTCAGCACCTTACCTCCGTACAGCAGTGAGCGAGAAACGGCCAGGCCCTCTCATCCCGGGATCCCTCATATCCCCCAGCTGGGAACCTTCGGACAAGTATCTGAACTGGGCATGTAGCGTGCTCAGTATCTCACCTCCATGTTTCGGTAGGTGAGTATCGGCCCGGCTCTCTCATCCAAGGGTAGTAGCCTAGAGGCGTTCAGCTACATCTCTCAGATGGAGGCCTTTGTGTAAGTGTCTGGACCAAGTTTGTGGCTTCGTGCGCTTGAGTTTAAATTTTGACTGCTATCCTCAGTCTACCTGCAGAGCAGCAGGTTGTGTCTCTCTTAGTCTGGCCCCTATCCCAAGAGCTGTCCAATATGTAGTTTATATCCATTGGCACAGCGCTTGGGGTCGGTGGGACACTCAAGCTCTCCCACCGCGGCAAGGTGGAGACACATCGGGGGAGCAATTGGGGATTTAAGGTTTTAATTTCACTCCGCCTCATATGTTTACCACTTCATTACAGCTATGTGATATCTCATAGTTGTTGTAAATCATCTTACTTCCGTAAATCTCATTCGGCTCGCTCTATTGCACGCTCCGTAAATGGAAGTGTAAACGTATTTTCAGATGTTAGATACACAGTGAAGCAAATGCTTTGCTTTTTCACGATATTCGATTTCCGTCGATTGTCTGGTCTTTGACTTGTCTTATGAGCAGGGTTTTATTTTATTAGCAAGATAAAATAATGAAAGGCACTTACCACTGTTTTATCTCCGATTCTGTAACTGAAACAGACAGATAAAAAAATATGTATTTACAGATAAACTGTAATGTCAATGAACAAGAATAATTAACTCATAACTTATCTTACATATCAATTTAAATATAATGTATTACTTTATAGCTTGTCGCACATCATATGTCTAGATACATTATTAATTTATGGCTTGTCGCACATAACATTTTGACATAAATTATTACTTTATAATTTGTCTTTTATACTTTTTCTTTCGATCTCAGACGTCAACGGGAATAAATGTAAAGAAATCAGAAGACAACTGAAACATTTTTACGTCTCTATATGACACATGTTTATTGGCACCTTGCACTTGACAAACGATAGTTTGTTACATTATGCTTAAAATAGCTCAAAATCTGGGCTAAATTGAGAAGACCGTGTGTTGCCCATGCAGCCTGATCCTTCTGTCATCCTGCCTCGTTTACTTCAGAGAAAAGATAACACCAATATACCTGGAACAAGACAAGCTGCAGTAGCTGCCGGAACAGCAAAGCGCTTGTCGGAGCTTCGATCCTAGACCAGTTGCCAACCAAGGAGTAGGACCTGGCCTGCCTTGCCATGACATTTAGTCTTTAGGTTGCATTTCTTCTCACCAGGATAGGGCTCAAATCCTCCCAATTGCGCTCCTCCGCCCTAAGCCGTTGGCACAATGTGGGGTGTCGGGTTTGGTAAACACCGCCCGACATTCGGCGCTAAAAGAAGCAGGTAGTACTGTCTACTGTTTTACAGTAGCTCAGTCATATCTGACAAAGACCTGAATGATATCATATGTTTAGCTACAAACAATATGCTGCATGGTTAACTGCCTGACATATTTGACTGTATCTCGTCACGTGCATACTTCAGAGTTATATATCATAGAGTGTTATATCTTAATATAAATATATAACTCTGCAATATGCACGAGATGCAGCGTAATATGCCAGGCAATAAATGATGCACCATACTGTTTGTGACTTCCGTGTTTACATTCACTAAGGGAATACATTGTTTTGAACACATTTAGCCATCATTTTACTCCGACAGCAAATGTTTAGTCGTCACTTTACTGATTCCACAGTTACATTCATCAGTATCTCCTATCTTTACTTTATTAAAATTGTAGACATTCAGCCTGTTGTATCCTGTCCGAAGTCTGAACTGTAGTACTTGTTCTTTTCGACTGCGGTGGTAATATGCATCCTCTTGCTGTTGACCTGAATGCTCGGATTTCCACTGGGTTCTATAATCGGTTCTTATAAATCTCTTTGGCTCAGCATAGGTTCATCATCATCATCAAGTGCCGTGCCGGCTGGCGTAGGCGTTCATGGCTCTCCATAGATCTCGGTCTTTGGTTTTCTGGATCAACTCTGCTGCTGATATTCCTCCATGCCACCGTCTCAATCCATCCAGCATCACTTCTCTTGGTCTACCTCTGCCTCTCTTCCCCTCGATCTTGCCAGTTGTTACGATGTTCTCCAATGCCTCTCTTCTCATCACATGACCGAGGAAAGCTGTTTGTCTCTGTCTTATTGTTGTATATAATGTTCTAGTTTCGTTAGCCTGTTTCAGGCAGTCGTCGTTAGTTACTCTGGCAGTCCAAGGAATTCGCAACATTCGTCTCAGGAACCACATCTCTGTTGCTTCTAATTTCTTCTTAATTTGTTCATTTACATTCCAAGATTCACTGCCATATAGCAAAACTGGTTCTACATAGCATTTCAGAACTCTCTTTCTTACATTCAGTGATAGTGACTTATTGCATAAGATACTCTTCATTTTCTGAAATGCGGCTTTTGCCTGCCCTATTCTGCTCCTAATCTCTGTTGTACATCTTCCATCTGATGTTATAAATGCCCCTAGGTATCTAAAATTATCCACTTGGTTAAGGATTTTCCCTTCTATTTCTATGTCACATTTTGGTGTCACCATTTTCTTTGATATTACCATTGTTACTGTTTTCTTGATATTCAAGGAGAGTCCTTTCCTTGCACTCTCTGTTACTACAACGTCTAATAATTGTTGTAGGTCTGTTGAATTATCCGCCACCAATACTGTGTCATCTGCATAGCGTATATTATTTATATTATAACCTCCAACTAGTATTCCTGGCATCTCTTTGATCTCTCTCATTATTACTTCGCTATACAGGGAAAAAAGATCTGGTGACAAGACACACCCTTGTCGTACTCCTAGCTTTATCTGTTCGTAACTACCCTCTTTATTTCCCATTTTAATTGCTGCTACTTGGTTCCAGTAAATATTCTTTATTATTCTTAAATCTTTTCCATCAGTGTTGATATCTTCCAACATTTTAATCAGTTCATCATGTTTTACTTTATCAAATGCCTTAGTATAATCTATGAAGCACAAATATATGTCTCTCTGTTTCTCTATTGACCTTTCTATTAGTGTCCGTAATGTATAAATTGCATTGTTTGTGCCCTTTCCTTCCACAAATCCATACTGTTCTTCACTAATTTCCATTTTTATTTTCTTTTTGGTTCTTCTCATTATGATTCTGAGTAGAAGCTTAGTGATATGGTTTATAAGGTTAATTGTACGAAAATCTTCACAATCAATTGCTCCTGGTCTTTTTGGTATAGCTATAAATACAGATTTCAGCATATCACTGGGTAAATATCCACTGCTGTAAATATCATTCAACATTTTGGTTAATATATCTACTTCAAATTCTCCCAATACTTCTAATTCTTCTATTGTGATTTCATCTGGCCCAGCTGTTTTTCCTTTCTTCATACGTTTCATAGCGTCAGCGACTTCTTCTTTCAGAATAGGTGGACCTTCTAAGTTACTATCTTCTGTTAATTCTTCCCTTTCTCCTTCATATAATTCTCTTATATACTCATTCCACCTCTTCATTATAGTATCTTCCTCTAATATTATCTTTCCTGTTTTTGATTTCAAACACCCTGTATTTATTCTTATTTTTCTTCCTGTAAGCTCACTGATTTGTCTGTGCATATTTTTTGTATCTTTAATGGAATTTAATTCAATTTTTTTGCATTGCTCGTTTAACCAACTTTCTTTAGCCTTCCCACATTTATCTTTTATTTCTTTATTTATCTTAGCGTATTCTTGTTTGTCATTTTTACTCTGTTTTCTTTTGTCCATCAGTTTTAAGATATCTTCATTCATCCATTTTTTCTTAGCTATTTTGCCTCTCTCCGGTAATACTTCTTTGCTAGTTTGATGAATGGAGTCCCTTAACATTTCCCATTGTTCATCTATACTCTGTATTTTAGTTATTGCATTGTACCTATTTTTCACAGTCACTCTGTATTGTTCTTGCATTTCTTTATCTATTTTCAGAACCTCTTTATTAAGTCTCATGTTCTTAACCATTTTTTTCCCTCTCTTTAATCTTACTTTTATATGTTCACATAGTGGTACATGATCACTATTACAGTCAGCCCCAGGCATTGTCTTTACATTAATTAAAGCATTTCTAAATCTTTTATTAATTAGTATGTAGTCAATTTGGTTGCGTATTTTCTTATCAGGGCTTATCCATGTGTACAGTCGTCTTTTATGGTGTTTAAACCATGTGTTTCCAATTATCATATCATTGATATTTGCCCATTCTATTAGCTTTTCCCCTCTTTCATTTCTTGTACCTAAACCATAATTCCCCACTACATCCTCCATTTTTCCCTTTCCTACTTTTGCATTAAAATCACCAAGTATTATCTTTATTTCTTGTGATCCAATTTGAGCCATCGCCATTTCTATCTCGTCATAAAAGTGTTGTATTTCTTCATCACTACTGCTTGCTGTTGGTGCATATACTTGTATAATATTTATGTCTATTGGTTTGCCTTTGATTTTTACCATAATAACTCTATCTGAAATACACCAGTATCCATTAATTGACTTGGCTGTTTTTTCGTCTAATATTATTCCTAATAGGTTATGTCTGTATAATGTTGAGATAGTCTTCAACCTAGCTTTGTATATATGTTGGCTCTTCTTCATTTCCAGGCATGCAGCGTTGTGAATGAATCCATTGTATTATAACATTTCGCATTTCTGGCAACAAATTTTAAATATAAATTATTACATTTTAACTTGTGGCATATTATAGTTTAAGCATGAACAGAAGCTTTTGTGTGTTACCTATATTAATACCTATAGTTAATACCTAAAGTGAAAATACAATTTCTAAAAATGGAATCGCAGTGGCGGAGTGGATAGCACGCTTGCCTGCCAGACAAGTGGTCAAGTGTTTTAGTTCTCCTAGATGTTTAATTTTCATGTTGGCCTGGTCTGTCTGGTCCACCCATCCTCAAATGAGTTTGGAAGTAAAGGCAGCCGGCGGGACACTGACAACAGCCCATGACGTGACACTGACAACAGCCCATGGCGTGACACTGACAACAGCCCATGACGTGACACTGACAACAGCCCATGGCGTGACACTGACAACAGTCCATGGCGTGACACTGACAACAGCCCATGGCGTGACACTGCCAACAGCACACGACGTGACACTGACAACAGCCCATGACGTGACACTGACAACAGCCCATGGCGTGACACTGACAACAGCCCATGGCGTGACACTGACAACAGCCCATGACGTGACACTGACAACAGTCCATGGCGTGACACTGACAACAGCCCATGGCGTGACACTGACAACAGCCCATCGCGTGATACTGACAACAGCCATCGAGTGCCGATATCAGCTTTCACCATATATTCAATACAGCTAGAAGCCTGGAAGAGGATCCTTTATTACTTTTATTGAAAGTTAGTTGCATATCCTGCACAGGACGTTGCAGTTAACCCCTGCATTTGTTGGCTGTTTGTGATTGACTAGACAATGTTAGTTCAGTAGTCTCTCATTGCTTTCCCAACGGCCGACGCCTCATATGATCGAAATCAACGCAAAGCGATCAGTTTCCAAGTCGCCTGAGGCAAATATCGAACCCCTGGACTCGGTATGTCGAGAGAATTATGTGCCTGCGTTTCATTGAAGGAAAGAGAACAAGGGAAAGGCAGAGACCTAACCACCTGGATGGCTTGGCCACGTGGTATGGTCGAGATAAAACTACAGAGCCTCTCCACTACTGTGGTTACAGCGTGAGATGGCGAAAAATGACCGCCCACATTTATCGACACGGCGCATGATGATGATGATGATGATGGTGATGATGATGATGATGATGATGATGATGATGATGATGATGATGATGATGACGATTATGATGATTTCAATATCCCTTAAGCCAAAGTCGTCAGGGTTTTTTTAACTTGCAGAAATAATTAACAGGACAGGAGCACAAGACACCATCATCATGTGTCGTGCCGGTGAGCATGAGTCATCACATTTCACCAACTCACACGATTACCAGAGTCGTGGATCAGCTCTGGGTTCTTGTTTCGACCATGTCACGTGGCCAACCCATCCAGGTATTTACTTCTCTGCCTTCTCCTTGTTCGTGTCCCCTCAATCTTGCTAGTTGTCATCAAGTTATCCAATTTATTTCTTCTTATAACATGTCCAAAAATTGCGACTGTTGCGTCTAATTTCTCTAATACTTTTACAGTTTTCGTCTGTTTCTTGTAGGACGTGGTCATTGACTTTTCTGTCTGTCCATGGTATTCTTTGACGGAAAACCAAATTGACGCACAACAGAATTAATGTCATCACTAATAACAGAACACACACATCAAATGGTTGTCTAAAACCCAAAGATGGCAAAATCATAATTGAAAAAGACCAGATTTTACATGCGTGGTCAGATTATGTGAAAGACCTTTATGATGATAACATAGAAGAACAGTATGATATTCGGGATTATAATGAAGGACCATCAATTTTGAAGATGTAAGTTCAGAATACTTTTAATCATATACAAACTGGCAAGGGCCCGGATCCAGACAATATCACAACATAAATGATCAATGCCTTAGAAGAATATAGAATAGACCAGGTCACAAGACTGCTTAACACAATATATGATACTGAAGATATACCTCCCGAATTATGTAATTCTATATTTATTGCAATTACGAAGAAATCAGGAGTCTTGAAATGTAATCAACATCGAACAATTAGTATAATGAACCATAACATGAAGATTTTGCTAAGAATTATCATGCAAAGAGTTAGGAAGAAAATACAACCCGAGATAGGAGAAGAACAATGTGGGTTCGTAGAAGGCAAGAATACAGTAAATGCTGTGTATATGCTGAAAACATTAATTGAACTTTCTATAAAAGACCTACATCTTTGCTTTATTGACTACACAAAGATTTTTGATTACGTAAGACATGTCAACATGATGAAGATGCTTGCAAATCTACACATTTATGGGAAAGACCTTAAACTTGTAAAATAAACATATATTGGAAACAACAAGCTGCCATAAAGATTGATAATCAAGTAAGCCAATATCAGTCTATTAAGAGAGGCGTGCGACAAGGAAGTGTAATGTCTCCAAATCTTTGTTTCCGTATACAGCGAAAATATTATCAACAACTTAGAAGGTATGAGAGGAGGACAAGTACTAACTGCATTATATGTACCATTTCAATGTGATACAGAATTCGCGTCTTTTATAACATGGTTTTGATAAAGGACCATTACCATTGCACATGGTTATTTCCGTAAGCGATTCAGTCTCCTCTCTTAGATCACACAAGGAGAATCGCAGAACAATACACGAATATCACAGCCCCAGTGAGAATGCAATTGTATGCACACCAGAATTACACTTGCGTGTGCATTTAATAAAGAATTATTATCTGGGCGCTATGGCACAGTGGTTAGTGGGCTTGTCAGATCAGCCCGTGAAGCTTTACAATTGTTTCAGAGGCAAGGGGTGGGGGGAGGGGGGGGGGGGTTGTTAGAGGTTTTTTCTTAAATTTCCTTATATCCTTTACAGGACGTCTCTGACAACCATTGTATGGAAACTAACGCAAAGTTGTCTGTTGCCAAATCGCCCATAGCTGTGTTTCGAAAGCGGTATGCAGGATACCGAATCGCGTCAGTAAGCCCTTCGCCACGGAGTAGTTGTTTAAAATCTATCTAGAAAATGTAACGAGAAACATCAAAAATGATAAGACTAGAGGCGATTTTGATCCACTCATAGTTGATGGAAAACCAGTTTCAGATCAGATACGCAAATGACACGGTGTCCTGCTTAGTTAGTGCAAAGGTATTACAACAGCTATTCTGTTTGTCAAAAGACACCGTGAAAATTACAACCTTTTCTTTTTTTCTGATTTAAGAAATAGAAAAATAAACATAATACTGTCCACGAACAACACGCATAATTATAATTGAAACACAAATTGTAATCAACGACGTGGAAATTGAAAATGTTACAAACTTTGAATATCTTGCGAAATAATTAACAACAGCGGATATTGTTCTCAAGAAGCCAAGCGTACACCGCCAACAGCAATGCAGAGGTTAAAAAAAGGATTATCAGCCTATGACATAACTGCAGCAGGCACAGTGATATTTTGTGAACATGCATCTTTCCTTTGGCAACATCAAGATGTGAGCCATAGACCACTTTGCAATCAATTAAATTGAAAAGAATGTTGATAACACTTTAATGTTAAATAAATATTCTAAGAATACGGTAGGATCGAGAAGGAGAACAATACTAACATTCTATCACAGTGGTTCTCGACCTTTTTTGGCCCATGCACCCCTTCACTCATCTCATCTCATCTCATCTCATCATGTTCCTCTTGTACCTTGCGGTGTCGAGGTGAAGTATAAACTTCGTGAGAGTGCCCGGTTATGGGCTTCGTATATCGACATTCCCATGGATTCTGTTATTCCCTCCGTCCAGCGTTTAACATTGCCGGGTCGATAGCCGTTTGGGTCAGTCCGTTTATACTTCTTAGTTTTTCTACGAGCAGTATGAAGATCCCCTGCCGGCTTGCTAGGCCAGTCGCAGGTTTAGGACACTAATCTGACCACAGGGAGTCCATCCCCTATGGCGAGCCATAGCCCCGTTAGCCCATGACCTCGCGGTCATGGTTGCCCGGTCTGCACCACGTGGAGGTGGGGGTTGACTTGTGTAGTCTGCGGGTCATCGGCAGGCTACTAATTTTCGCTCTTCACCCCTCCTGGGAGAGGCTAGCCGATCCTAACCCTGCTGGCTGCAGGGCCAGGCGCATTCCACACCTTACAGACCCCTTCACTACATGTTCAAAATGTCACCCCCCCCCCTTTTCGCATTTCCTCCCTATAAATTCCCTCCTCCCTCCCGCCCCTATACAGTATAAATAAAAATGGAAGCTAAATTTGATAACACATGGTAGAACAAGTCTAGACGTCTCCATCCATCCATCCATCATGTGCCATGCCGGTAAGCGTGGGCGGTCATGTTCTGCCATCTCACTCGATCACCAGAGTCGTGGATCAGCTCCGTGTTTCTGTCTCGACCATGCCACAAGGCCAAGCCATCCAGGTACTTGCTTCTAGGTCTTCCCCTTGGTCTATTCCCCTCGATCTTACCAGTTGTCACCAAATTCTCCAATCCATTTCTTCTCATAACATGCCCAAAAAATTTTGACTGTCTACGTCTAATTTCTCTAATCAATTTACGATCTTCATTTGTTTCTTGAAGGACTTGTTCATTGGTCTTTCTGGCTGTCCATGGTATTCTTTGCATTTTCCTCAGAAACCACATCTCTACAGCCATCAGATGTTTTTCAGCCTGACTGCTCATTGTCCACGCTTCACATCCATACAAAAGTACAGGTTCAATGTAGCATCTCAACACTCTTTTTCTCGTTTCAATTGACATCTTTTTATTGGTCAATATGTTTTTCATCTTGCTAAAGGCTACTTTTGCCATGGCGATTCTTGTTCTAATCTCTTCAAGGCATCTCCCATCAGATGTTATTACTGTTCCGAGATAATTGTACCTGCTCACTTGTTGAAGAATATTCCCATTTACTTGTATATTACATTGTGGTATTTCGTCCTTCCTAGTGACGACCATAATCTGTGTCTTTTTACCATTTAATTCTAACCCTAGTTGTTCACTGTGTGCAACAACCGCATCTACTAAATTTTGCAGGTCCTGTTCATTGTCTGCAATCAAGACTGTATCATCTGCATATCTAATGTTATTGATGCATCGTCCCCCAATGTTGATTTCTTTCATATCTTCAATATTTCTGAAAATACTTTCACTGTACAGGGAAAACAGATCTGGAGACATTACACATCCCTGTCTCACACCCCTTTTAATAGGCTGATATTGGCTTACTTCATTATCAACTCTTATGGTAGCTTGTTGTTTCCAATATATGTTTTTTACAAGTCTAAGATCTTTTCCATCAATTTGTAGATCTTCAAGCATCCTTATCATGTTGACATGTCTCACTTTATCAAAAGCCTTTGTGTAGTCAATAAAGCAAAGGTGTAGATCTTTGATTACTTCTATAGAACGTTCGATTATGTTTCTCAGTATATACACAGCATTTACTGTACCCTTGCCTTCCACAAACCCACATTGTTCTTCTCCTATTTCAGGTTGTATTTTCCTCCTAACTCTTTGCATGATAATTCTTAGCAAAATCTTCGTGATGTGACTCATTATACTAATTGTTCGATGTTGATCACATTCCAATGCTCCTGATTTCTTTGGGATTGCAATAAATACAGAATTACATAACTCCTGAGGTATATTTCCAGTATCATATATTGTATTAAGCAGACTGGTAACTTGATCTATTCCATATTCTTCTAAAGCATTAATCATTTCTGTTGTGACGCTGTCTGAACCGGGGGTCTTGCCAGATTTCATATGGTTAAGAGCATTCTGAACCTCCATCTTCAAAATTGCTGGTCCTTCATTACTATTTTGAACATCATACTGTTCGTGTCTGTTATCGTCATACAGGTTTTTCACGTAATCTGACCATTCATGTAATATCTGATCTCCATAAAACGTAATTTGCGGGTCTCAATCAATCAATCATGTGCCATGCCGGAAAGCGTGGGCGGTCATGACTCGCCATTTCACTCGATCACCAGTGTCGTGAATCAGCTCAGTGTTCCTGTCTCTTCCATGCCATGTGGCCAAGCCATCCAGGTATTTTCCTCTCGGTCTTCCTCTTGGTCTGTTCCCCTCGATCTTGCCAGTTGTCACTAAGTTCTCCAATCCATTTCTTCTCATAACATGTCCAAAAAACTTTGACTGTCTACGTCTAATTTCTCTAATCAGTTTACGATGTTTATTTGCGGGTCTACTAACGTTATAAAACGAATTTCAGAAAGGCGAGAAGTAAAAACCCGTAAAGTATGGAGGGAAAAAGAAACTCACGTAATCGGTTCTTGTATTAACGTGATCTTGAAATAATCTTAATTACCCCCCCCCCCTCCTCCCCAAGGAAACTATAAAATCCCCTCTCCCGGTAGGGTGAGGGGGAATTCCCCATAGGTTGAGAACCACTGTTCTATCAGATATGATAATTGGGGGAAAAACTAGCTCATAGACAGCATCGTGTCACTGAAACTGACATGTTCTGGCCATATGTAACGCCACTGTGGTTTGGTTGGAGGCGGGGTGGTTGTGATATAAATATCTGGCGTCCTTACAATTTCCTAGAATTGACTCCTTTGTTACCACGCCTTGCGGGGAAATGCGTTTGGCTTAGTCTGGGTTGCAAAATAATTAAAAACAGCCGGTGTTTAAATGCGAGCCCAATGATTGGTCGAGTACCCGGAAAAAACATTGCCACTTATTTTTTGCAAGGCGTTAGTAGACACTTGCCATCTAGAACGTTCGAAAGCAAGTCGCCTCTGGCTTGGAAGGGCAGTTTAGCCCAAACAATTCACTCTCTGGGGCCTAGGTACGTTTGTAAACTCATTATGAATGTGTAACCATGTCTTTTAATAAGGTACATGTATCATGTGATTAAACAGGAATTGTGAAAACTGTTAGATCAACAATTCATGTTAGAAGATGGCCTGAGTGATTACTTTCTACTGAGTGGACATGTTTGTCTCACTGCCGAATTTTCCTATGCCTACAGTTTCAATTCCTATGTGTAACTTATTATACGAGTTGTGAAACTATTTCTCTATAAATGCATATGAATCTGCAAATGTTCTATGTGCTGTGGAGTATTGGCTCTAGGT
Source organism: Cepaea hortensis (assembly GCA_963921405.1). Taxonomy (NCBI): domain Eukaryota; kingdom Metazoa; phylum Mollusca; class Gastropoda; order Stylommatophora; family Helicidae; genus Cepaea; species Cepaea hortensis. The sequence continues at coordinate 68,296,667 of OY992884.1, forward strand.
GCATTTCATGAACATTTTCACTATGCTTAAGAATAGTAATATTAACGCATCTTATGGACCTGAGTTCATGTTGGAGAAATACTTCTGCTAACCTGTAACTTGATCTATCGTGCCTTTACGGTACTTCATCTTGTTTATTTCTTGGTAACTACACAACATGTCTGATGGACATGTAATCCTTTCGTGAATATGTAAGGAAAATGCCATGTTTGATGAGTATAATCTCATGAACAAATATATATATATATATGCCTGGTGCTTGGGCGAATATTTATGTGCAGGAATTTGCCAACAATGTTCAGAATGCTTGCCATGTTACAGAAGTTACTCCCCAGTCAGGACACTAATTATATACTAGCAGCAATTGGTGATTATATAACAGCGTTCATTAAACCCCATGCGCTTATAGACAGTGGGAATACGGCCATCTGTTCTGGTCTTATGGTTTGATGAGTGGGAGGAATATCCAATAAATGGCCCCTGCATTATTATTATTATTATTATTATTATTATTATTATTATTATTATTATTATTATTATAGGAAGGATTCACATTTTTTCTCTGTTGTGAGATTTATATATTCTATTCGTGACTGTTACTTTTACTGCTGGAGTATACATTTTAATGTAACCCTAGAGGAGACATGATGATAATGATGATGATGATGATGATGTTGATGATGATGATGATGATGATGATGATGATGATGATGATGATGATGATGATGATGATGATGATGATGATGATGATGATGATGATGATGATGATGATTAAGAAGCCTTGTGTACGTCTGCACCTCAAGAAGAGAATGTAGACTGGTATAGTCGTTAGCTTTTGGCAGCTATGGAAAGGGGGATGAGGAATTCTGGACAAAAGGCCTGTTTCAGAGATTCTTGTCATGTTATAAGTGTATTATCAAGAGTTTTTGATGACTAGGATGTCGCAGACTCATCAAAAAGTCCCAGTACCAAATTGGACATAAAGTACTCAGTGAGGAGATACCCTACTCACTTTTAGAGTTACATTAAACTCCATAATAAGAGACGAGGGATGGGAAAATGGAAATACCTTTCTTTCTCCTTCCTTTTGTTTCTTTTGTGGTGTGTGATAAATGTTACCATGACATGAGTTTGTATAGATGATTTGAAATGTGCTCTTTTGTGATTCCCAGCTCTGGAGGGGCAGGTGGTGGGTTGGACGTTATCACCCAACAGGAACCTGGATTAACAGCCTGTTTCTGAGTTGTACGTGAAAGAATGACTTATACAGTCTGGACCTATAAGAAAATGTTGACAGCCGTATTTATTAGCTGCCCAGATCAGCAAAAGACGTGTACGAAAAGGATTGACCAAAGCTGTTATCAATCAGCATGGTCAAAGAAACAAAGGGATCGTTCAAGTTTGAACAAAACTAACAGCAGTGAGGACCATCCAACTGCCTGGTGGATTCCCAGTTTAAAATACAAAAAGTATTAACCTTCGACACAAGTCATGTGCAGGCCAGTTCAACACCAGGTCCTAGATATGAACGCCACCGGGAAGACACTATGAAAGAAGTTATTGGAGTCAATGTTTATACACATGCAGCAGAAGGGATTCTCCGACTGTCTGCGACTCCCAGTTGTGTGCTGGAATTTCTTCTCCTGTTCCATTCTTGTGCAGACCAGTCTGGACATATTCCCAGATGATACCAATGAGTGACTCTCAGCATTGTATATTCCTACACTGGAATGGATATATCAAAGGATAGTTCGTTGCTGATCCCAGGTTGGCCTGATTGCATTATCACCAAGTATGGGATGGCCTATCGACCTGAAACTGGGTGTGTGTAAAATCCTTGTGGACAGGAATTAAAATTCTTATATAAATAAGCAGAGATTCATTGTATTCGATAATGTAGGGAATTATCGTCTGCCCAGTCTGAAGAGGCACTCCTAAAAGTTTGACTTACCCAGGCCTCAACTTCACTAGGATACAGAGCCCACTAGCACAAGAGTGTATTCATTCGATCCCTGGATAATAGGGATTAAGATGTGCACTTTAGCCAATTGCATGAGTATTAGATGGGTGGGACACAACTGAGTGCATTTATTCGGTCCCTGGATAATGGGGACATTATGTGCCATGCAATAGAACGGAATAACTATCATCAGAAGAGAACAAGAGAAAGAGGGAATAGGACTGATTAATTAGTCTAGTGATTTAGATCTGAATTTGGAACGTTATTTGGTTTCTTGACAGATGTCATTAGTTTATGAATCTGTGGATTTGTCAAATTTTGGGAACCAAATAGGGTTTGTTGTTTTGGTATTGTTTGCATTGATTGTTGGCATACATGGGGTTATCACATTTTAATGTGTAGATTATATTATATATCATCCCATGGACTTTCCAAAACTCAATAAGGTTCAGTAAAGTATATGTGTACTCAAAGTCTTGATTTAATTCATGATGAATGGTTTGTCCCAATGTTGATGCTTATGTTAACAGTGGATTTTCTATATGTTGTAAACAATCAATGTTCTCTGACACTATATCAAATTCAAAAGGTGATCAAGTGGGAGGAGAGACCTACACATAGATACCGTGGTCTTAAGGTGTGAATTGTTTTTTCCCTTGTGTCTGTGGTAAATTTCCCTGATCACCTTGCCTTTTAAGAAGTTAGTGAGAGTGTAAATTCATCCCATCTAGGATCACCTTTGACAAATTTAGCAAATTTTCTCATTTATTAAATTTCCCCATCACACAGTGGTAGACAAGATTCCCGTGAAGATGGGCACGGGACATTTAGGACACTCTGGGCATGAACATCTGATGGGAGATGCCTTGAAGAGATTAGAACAAGAATCGCCATGGCGAAAGTAGTCTTTTGTGAGATGAAAACATACTGACCAATAAAAAGATGTCAATTGCAACGAGAATAAGAGTGTTGAGGTGCTACATAGAGCCTGTACTTTTGTATGGATGTGAAGCTTGGACAATCAACGGTCAAGCTGAAAAATATCTGATGGCTGTGGAAATGCAGTTTCTGAGGGGAATGCAAAGGATACCAAGGACGGACAGAAACACCAACGATCAAATCCCAAAGAAACAATGAAAATCGTAAACTAATTAGAGAAATTAGACGTAGACAGTCAAAGTATTTTGGACATGTTATGAGAAGAAATAAATTAGAATACTTGGTGACAACTAGCAAGATCGAGGGGAAGATAGCAAGGGGAAGACAGAGAAATAAATACCTGGATGACTTGACCATGTG
>OY992884.1:68304925-68471709 GCA_963921405.1 Cepaea hortensis
ACCAATGAAAACCAATGCAAGGCGGTCTGCTGCTAAATCGCGCGGAGTTGTGTTTCCAACGCGGTTTGTGGGATTACGAATTACGTTCTTAACCCTTCCGCCACCGAGGTGGCGCATACTTGTGGTAAATTTGAAACTACCGTTGGAATAACAGATTTTCCACATTCAAACAATACGCGTGACTATGTGCTTAAATATTATGCATTTATTCACTTCATATGATATGTAACTGCAGTATGCACCTTGTGTCAGGTCTTAGTCAGATATGACTGAGCTACCGCATGACAGTAGACGGTACTACCTGCTTTCTGTTAGCGCCGAATGTTGGTGTCACGAATTGGCAGCCTTTACTTCCCAGGACAATTTTCGGTTCACTTTTGATGGGCCATGTAGAGGATCAACAGACGAACAAAACTGTTTTCTCTATATTCAAGGCTATACTGTCTTGACGTAAGCTTGCAAAACCTGCAAGTAAACAACCACCAGGAATGGCTTTCTATTTGGGAAGTTAATTTGACACCAGTACCGGTCACCCCCAGATCAGTTTCACAGTCTTATCAATCCAGCCAGACGGGAGGGCAGACTCAGGGGACTGAATAGTAATTAAAACCAACCAGGCATGACGCAAGCAAACCTGGTTTACCAACAGAGTTGTAAACTGGCTGTTGACCATCAGAACCTAATTGTTCCCTTGACATGACACCTGATAAGAATAGCTAGGAAATCGCCCAACCGCGATGGATGACCCCATCTGGTAGAGACTAGAGGCGCAAGGTGTGAAATCACTGATAAGACTCAGTGGGCTAATAATTGTCAGACCCACAGGTGTGATGGCCAATTGCAGTGATAAGTGCAATTACCGTCCGGTGGAGATAAGAAGAATTTATGCTGGGAATGCCAAGGAGATAATACGGTCTGCTTGACTCAGCTTAAATAAGGGTCCCTAGCCTGTTTTATGTTAGATTAAGTCTGACTTCAGAACAGGTAGGCAGCCAGCTCAATGTTTGGTAGTCATATGTATGATTTTTATTTTGCTAGATCTAACTAGGAGAATTATTTCTTAGTAACTTGTCAGTCTATATCGGACGTAGGTTATTTCAATAAATATCATTGTCTAAGTATACTTTTAGGTGTCTTGGTAGATGCTGGTCATTTCTTTGTAAACAAGACTAGTCTCTTTTTGGTGTGTGCATTTGTTGTACAGAATATAGTCAACTGACTATTTATTTAATTCTTACAACAGCAGTAACTAAGTGTGATTAAACCGGGCAGCTCAGCAAATATGGCTGGTCTGTGTGGTAACTTCAATTAGACTTGTTGTATATCTCATTTTGAAGCTATACAATATTAGTACTCATTAATAATGCCTGATGCTATTATGTTGAGTATCATTAGATGTCCATCTTGAAGTAATATAATGTTTACGGATATGTTGGATGTATGTATGTGTAATTTCATAAACTAACTAGTGCATTATGCTATGATGTTAAAGTATCATAATATGTCTAGTTTAATCAATATGTTTATGTGTATTGGATGTTTGATATATTGATTTGTCATATGCAAACCTACCAATATGAAGTGTTATGCTATTGTCTGCGCATTGGCACATTGGCCAATGATTGTGTTGGAAGCAGAGGTGTAATGGTACAGACATTACCCACAATTGGTAGTATAGGGTATATGGTTCTAAACTTTCTCAGTGTATTGTGGGCGTGCGTCCACGGTAATGCATGGAAACCTGGCACAGCTACTGGTCACGGCTTGTAAGCCCGGATGACCCGGCATTATTATAATACCATTACCGATCCTGTGAGCTGCTAAACTAACTTGGGACGGAGCGGCTGTACGACACAGAATTCCTGTATTAGCGACATGGACATGGGGCGGCAGAAATGTAATCATTACAGGCGTGTGAGACAATTGAAAAGCCCGTCCCAGACTAAAGACAGTAGGGAGAAGGAGGATGGTGAACACAGTAGAGCTGGAAGATAAACTTGGCCAGACTGGTCATTGTATATGTTTGTGTTATGATATGTTTTAATTAGGATTGCGCTGATGTAGAACTGATATAACACATTCTTGATTTTCTTTCAAGCTCTCACAAGGAGCACCTATTTTATAGATCTCAAGACTAGAGACTACTGACTAGGAGTGTCAGGACTGACAGGTTCGTCAGAATACCGGGAAGCTGTTCTTTTTGTGTCTACTGGAGAGTGGGGATCTGGACCACAGATCCAGATAGAGCAAGTAACAAGTAAAGTTACGTAATATTTGTCATCAATATCAATATGTATATGATTTCATCATCCTCATATTGAACCATCAGATGTCTATGATTATGATTAATAAATAAATGTTGTAGTATTGTAACTCATAGTTCGGTCGTTATATTTTAATTCCAATTGTGCATACGTGTTGTGTGTGTACATTGGTGGGGGTTCACTTACACACCATGGAAAAGGAGCAGTCAGGGAGAAAAACCTGTACTAGGATAGTTGTCTTTAAACTTTAATTTAGACTTAAAAATCTATCTTAGCTAACCTTCTCTTTCCTAGTCCTTGGCGAATATTCAGCACAGTTCATTTCAATTTTGTAACGAACCACTTGGAGCTGTACGTTGGATATTCAGGGCTTAATCTGTAGTTCAGCCATATAGATTTTGTCCCTAGTCAGTTTCTGACTATTTGGGGTTGCTCACCAGTGAATAATACGTTCATCAAGCCGGTGGGGCACCCCGACTTATGACAGTTGGGATGTCTGGTCTCAGTCAGATATGACTGAGCTACCGCATGACAGTAGACGGTACTCTGCTTTCTGTTAGCGCCGAATGTTGGGCGGCGCTCGCTCACCAAACCCAACACCCCACACTGTGCCAACGGCATCGGGCGGAGGAGTGCAATTGGGAGGATACAACCCTTACCCTAGTGTGAGAAAATTCAACCTAAAGATTAAATGTAATGGCAGGTGAGACCAGGCCCTGAGACCATCCTAGTTGGCAACTGGTCTAGGATGGAAGTTCCGACAGGTGGACAGATTTAGTATTGCCTTGCTGATCCAGCAGCTTCTGTAGCTTGTCTAGTTCCAGTTTTATTGGTGTTGCCTTTCCTCTGGAGTAAACTAGGCAGGCCGAGAGAGGGATCATGCTGCATGGGCAACACGTGGTCTCTAAATTTAGCCCAGGCTGTGTTTATGGAGAGGTATGACTCCATTTTACAAACTATCGTCTGTCAAGACGGCCAGGTGCCAGTCACGCACCTGACACTATGCATGGAAAATATGCCAGGCAATAAATCGTGCAATATATTGTTTGTAGCTTCTGTGTTTACACTATTAGCAGCCCTGGTGAGGAAAAATGCGGCAAACTGGATACATACTGCAGTGAATACATGAATAGTTCAAAGAGGTCCGTTACTGTTCACTTTATGGGAATGATACATCTGTTCACTTCGTATGAATGATACATCTGTTCACTTCATGTAAATGATACATCTGTTCACTTCATGTGAATGATCCATCTGCTCGCTTCATGTGAATGATCCATCTGTTCACTTCATGTTAATGATCAATCTGTTCACTTCATGTGAAGGATCCATCTGCTCACTTCATGTGAATGATTCATCTGTTCGCTTCATGTGAATGATGGATCTGTTCACATGTTCACAGTATGCACCTGACGAGATGTTCAATTCTTGGCGGATTTGTTGAATGTTTTGTTACAGATATGGTTCCTGGAACGAATGTTACCAATATCTTGGACTGCCAGAGTGATTAAAAACGACTTCTTGGAATAGGCTAATGAGAGTATAAAATGACATACAATTATAAGAAAGAGGCATAACATGTGCTGTGGCCATGTAATGAGAAGAGGGGCAGTGAAAAACATTGTGACAACTGGAAAGCTCAGAAACAGAAGAGGCAGAGGTAGACAAAGAGAAACCATGCTCGGTGGACTGAGACGATGGTACTGGAGAAATGTCATCAATAGAATCGGTCTAGAATACAGCGAACATAGATTTGTGGAGAGCATGAACGCCTACGCCAGTTAACAGGGCACATAATGTTGATTATTGTTAGAGGATGGTTGTAACCGGGTTACATTTAAATATATCTCTCGCAAGGTGCCAAGTCCCAGTACCGGTCTTGCACAAATGGCTGATGTCCTGGCTTGGCGAGGGGCAGGCCACTTCTGCAACACATTTCCCGTGAAGATGGTACTCATCTCATCACCAACCTCACTCAGATGACTGAATTGACTGATTAAGTGATATAGGATGATTAATCGTTTTAAGCAATTTCCCTTATCTTCCATGGGCTTATATACAGTAGTTTTCTCTATGCAACCCCCTTTACTTTGATATATAATATGCCTTGATATTAACTGTTAAGTCATAACTGTGACACCCCTATTTCCCATTTTCCGCCATCCATGTTTGTCTGGTCCAAACCTACTGTTTGATTGGCACTGAATCAATGAAGATGCTAGTGAAGTGGTAATTGGTATAGCCGATAAATAAATACCTTATCAATAAACCTTTAAACGTCAAACATGATTAACGGTGTCATCTGCCGTTGTTGATACTGAAGCCTCCTCTTAATAATTTCCTCATGTCATTTTAGTTACTGTTGTAATCTTGTAATGTTGATTGGCGTGTGGAAACGCGGGTTGTGGGTTCTTCAGCTCCCTCATGCTGTTTATCTAAATCTCTACTTATTGACTTAAAAAATTATTCAGCTCAAAACGTATCCAGCTCAAAACTTATCCACCTCACAACTTATCCACCTCTCAACTTATCTACCTTACAACATATCCACATCACAACTTATCCACTTCACAACTTACCTCACAACTTATCCACCTCAAAACGTATCTACCTCAAAACTTTTCCACCTCACAACTTATCCACCTCACAACCTATCCACCTCACAGCCTATCCACCTCACAACGTATCCACCTCACAACTTATACAGTATACCAAACAGGTTAGAGGTTGCCGGTGCGGTAATGAGATTGTTGTGTAATACCATAGTAACCAAAGAGATTGGTGCCTTTTGGTTTTCATTCCAAATTCAGAAGAGATGACCAATGCAGGAGTGGCTGCTTTACTGGGGGATTCAAATCTTCAGGAACTTGTGTAGATCTTCTGACCCCCACCATGCTTGGGAGCGCGGAACCGAGAGCAGTGTTAAGCGGTCTGTGAGGGCACCAGTCTTCGGGGCACTGAATATGAACAGAGAGGATATACTGCGGGCATTAAACGATTTATTTCTTTTCTTGGTGGCACATCTTGATCGCTCTTTTATATTAAAGCTGCTAGGGCGAATATTTATTTACGGACAGACTGCAACAACTGCATGCAAGCAAGGCCTCGGCGTTTAGCTAACTAACGACCCACAAGGACAGTCAGCATAAGCACCCTTAGACTTCGAATAGATTCGTAACTTCCTTTTTTCATGTTTTGAGGCGTATTTGGGTACATGGTGGTTGGCCTATATTTGTATAGACCAATCAGGACTCAAAGGTGATGTGGTCAGTTTCACACCAGCCACCTTCAATTTCCAGGGCATTTCCTGGAACCCATTTTAGGTTGGGTCTAATTTAAAACTCCGCTTCGATGCGGATTCGAACTCATGATAGGCACGCGTGATAGCTACCGCCCTACCGCAGCCCCAACTAAGGTAGACAGAGAGCTTATAGACTTTTCCCTAGTGCAACATTATTGATTCCTCGTTTTTTTTTTAAAGCGAAGTTTTAAAGGCAAAAGAATCAACTTCATTGCACCGTGTTTTATCCTATATGGCTGGATCTCTTTCCGCAGGGTGGTCTGCCGAAAGCCTCGCACAGAGCACGGACTCCTAGCTCATGCTGGTCCAAAATGGAATCCACTGTCGTGCTGGGAGAGGGGAGATTTGTCGGATGTCTGTAACATCGGGAAAGCCATCAATAATGATCAATTAATAGTTGATCTGCTTAACTTGGGGACAGCCTCATTCCAGGATGTTAACTAAGTCTGAGAAAATCTCCCTACACCGTTCATTTACTGACCAACAGGTAGACTAATGATCGAATTATAATTGTATTGAACGTGAATGGGTAAAGTAGGAAGAGCAACGGAGATGTGGTTCCTGGGACAAATGATGTAAATACCCTGGACTGTCAGAGTAATTAACAATGAGTGCTTGGAAGAGACTAATGAATGTAGAACTTTATATACAACTGTAAGAAAGATCAAACGATATTCTTTGGTCATGTGATGAGAAGAGAGGCATTGAAGAACATCGTGTCAAAGATCAATGGGGAAAAAAGAGACAGATGCAGGCCGATAGATATGATGCTGGATGCACTGAGAATTGGCATGGAAGAATATCAATAGCAGAGTTGGTTCAGAACACCAGAAAATGAGATCTGTGGAGAGACATGAACGCCTGTTCCAGCTGGCAAGGTGGATGATGATGGTTATAAGTTAGTGTCAGAACTCAAGGGTTTTACTCTTTTCGCACACACAAATTCACAACACGTACACATACAAACACACACACACACAGCACGCACACTTGATATAAGAGAGAGAGAGAGAGAGAGAGAGAGAGAGAGAGAGAGATAAAAGGAGAGAGAGAGAGAGAGAGAGAGAGAGAGAGAGATCGCCCAGTAATGTTAATAATACACTGGAAGACCAGCTAGCACTGACATGCATGTGGAGTCAACATGGGATAATGAAGACAAATTATCTCTCTGCTACCATTTTTAGCGTTGATCCGGCAATCAATCGTCACCATTTGTTAATGATTATGTGAGGAATGATCGTATGTGTCTCACCAATGGTCATATCTCTCTCTCTCTCTCTCTTTGTGTGTGTGTGTGTGTGTGTGTGTGTGTGTGTGTGTGTGCGTGCGTGTGTGTGTGTGTGTGTGTCTATCCTCCAAACCCTCTCCACCTCGTTTACTGTGTTTCTGTGATATACATCTGTCTCCTTTTCTCACACTCTCTGGTGTGCCTCTGTCTGGCTCAGTTTCTGGTCTCTAACTTTGTGTTTCTCTCTGTGTCGCTTTCTTTGTCAATCTGCTCCTCCTTCCCTTTCCTTCTATCTCGTTATCTGTGTTTCTGTGACATCTCTCTCTCTCTCTCTCTCTCTCTCTCTCTCTCTCTCTCTCTCTCTCTGTTTCTTTCTATATCCATCTGTATGTCTCTTCTTACATTTCATTCCCTCTCTATTTCTGCATGTATGTCTTGCGCACACTATCAAATCATTAAATTAATATTATTTTGTCTGAAAAAGCCACCCTACCTGCCACGATTACTAACATTATGAAAACCACCCTGGGTGTAATTCACAGATGTGAATTGTTATTTATTAAAGTAATTTTCCAAGACTGGTTTTACCTGTACTAAGTAGCGTTTTATCATTTCATTTCATTTCCCCAAGCACGTGTGAGAGATACGGCATGATGATAGTGTGGGGAGGGAGGGAGAGAGGGGGAGAGAGAGAGAGAGAGAGAGAGAAAGAGAGAGAGAGAGAGAGAGAGAGAGAGAGAGGACAAGAGAGTGAGATACAGCTTATAATTATTTCGAGAAATGGCTGTGTGCAGCAATCCGTCCCTTATAATTATTCCTAATCATCAAGTGGTGATATCATAGCACCGATTCAAAATGTGGTGATATCACTATTCACTAATACGTGGTATTCACTGAAAGGTAAAATCTATTGTTAACAGCGCATTGGTCTGCGAGTAACACATACGCCACAAACATATGCTGCCCGACTTATTGCCTGGCATATTTCAGATGCATGTTGCAGAAGTGATATATCGTATGAAGTTAACACATAGATAATACTTAACCTGAAACAATTTACTAAGGGAATCTACTTTTGTCGTTATTTTATTCTTGTTGTTGTTGTTGTTGTTTGTTATCATATTGCTTTGGAACTTGTTAAAATGAAGAGGCTGCCAGATTGGCATTGAAGCGTGGAACACTACTTCTGCCTCATACAGACATAATCTTTGCTAAGGCCAAGAGGTTCATAAGCAGCCATTATAGAACCAAGTAGGGGTCAGAACACCCAGGCCACCAGAAAGATGATGCATATTGCCATCTCCACCGAACATCCAAGCCACCAGAAAATGATGCACTTTGCCAACTCCATCGAACATGTAGGCCACCAGAAAGATGATGCATATTGCCAACTCCACCGAACATGCAGGCCACCAGAAAGATGATGCATATTGCTAATTCCACCGAAAATGCAGGCCGCCAGAAAGATGATGCATATTGCGAACTCCACCGAACATGCAGGCCACCAGAAAAATGATGCATTTTGCCAACTCCACCGAACATGCAGACAACCAGAAAGATATGCTGCATTTTGCCAACTCCACCGAACATCCAGGCCACTAGAAAGATACGATGCATATTGCCAAATCCACCGACCATCCTGGTCACTAGGAAGGTGATGCATATTGCCAACTCCACCGAACATCCAAGCCAGCAGAAGGATGATGCATATTGCCAACTCCACCGAACTGGACAAACACAATCTTCAGGTTGCGCACAGGACACAAGAGGCCGAATGACTGCATGTTTCATAAACTAACGATGGGAGATACTGATCAATGTAACTGTGAAATTAGTAAAATGACGACTAAACATTTGCTGCAGGAGTGTCCATTATACGCAGAATAGAGACAATTGTTTTGGCTACCCTATGCGAGGACAAGCTCTATGTAGATGTCAAGACGCTCAAGTTGACTGCTGCTTTCTTTACATGTATTCAGGCTCGCATACGAAGGTGAATGTGACATTTTTAAATATTTATAATATCCGCGCCAATCAATCCCCTTCCAAATAAGAAGAAAGCAACGCTTAAACGGTTCACCATGGTTAAACGGGGCACTCGTTGATTTTAAAAGTAGCCATAAATCATTTTCCCCCTATCTCTTCTGGAAAGTTTCAACAACGAAGTTGTCAAAAACTTTGAATACAGTCCACCCACACTTTGTCGCGGAGAATTACCACCTGCGCATAACGGGGCGGGCAACTGAAAAATTACACCTATTCTCCCCAGTTCCTAGAAACATCGGGGCCCAACCCTCCCCCCTCCACCACCACCAACACCACCACCACCACCAGACTTTCATCAATTTTCGCGCTGAAAGTGAGCCTTTCGATTGGTGAGGCCAGGGTAATTCATATTAACATAATTTATGTTAATGAATGAGCTCAGGGGATGTCGGCGGAGAAATGCATTGTTTGCGTGCAGTTGCCAAAATGATTCGTCAAGGACGGACATGCTGTACAGTCCGGGAGATGTGGTGTAGTTTTTAATGGTGTAGTTTTTAATTCTTGACGACATTGGTAAGTTGGAAATTATAGTGAATAAACCTAAGTCTGTACATTTGAATCTGAACTTAGAGAAGAGTTTTCTTTGAGAAGGTCTAGAGTAATCCTCGGAGAATTAGATGCATTTTCTTTGACATAGAAAAATAGTGCATGATTATCTTTCTGGTCCAATACATGCCCTGTATGGGGGATGATCTTTCCCTTCTCTGTTTATTGAGTCTTCATGTGTAGATAATGATTAGGCAAAGTTCTACTATGATACCTTTTTTTGCGATATATCTTATAATCTCTTTGTCTCTATGTTCAGAGGAGACTATGTTTCATTGTATGTTTATTTATGTTAAAATAATTAATAATGAGTTCATGTATAAATGTATAAATATGATGTGGTGTTACCTTATAAATATACTGTAAGGTTACGCTGGCGAGAAGGACAAGTCCCACAGGATTTCAAAGACTCAAGCATCATAACATTGTACAAGAACAAGGGCGATCGGAGCGACTGTAACAACTATAGGGGTATCTCACTTCTATGTATTGTTGGGAAAGTATTTGCCAGAATTGTTCTGCGCAGACTTCAAGTCCTTGGAGATCAAGTCTTCCCCGAATCACAGTGTGGCTTCCGACAGAACCGGTCTACCATTCATATGATATTCTCATTGCGACAAATGCAAGAAAAATGCCGTGAACAGAAACAGCCACTGATTATTGCCTTCATCGACCTCAAAAAGGCATTTGATTTGATCAGTTGTGAGGGTCTGTTCAAGGCACTAAGGAAGATTGGCTGCCCACCAACTCTTCTGCCCATTGTGGAATCGTTCCACACAGGCATCAAGTTTGATGGTGCAACTTCAGAAGAGTTTGAAATCAAGAGTGGAGTTAAGCAAGGTTGTGTACTAGCTCCCATCCTCTTTGGAATATACATTTTACTTCTACTGAAATATGCCTTTCGTTATCAGGATGGTGGTATATATATTCACTCACTCTCAGATGGCGGTCTCTACAATGGTCAGAGATTGAAGGCCACGGATGGATTTGTTGTAAAGCAGCAGAGAAGTGAGTTGACATTTACAGCCCGTTCTTGAACGGTTCGTTCAAGAATCCAGTGGTGACCACTCTATGACCACGATCAGCATGACGATGGAGGTGATGGCAGTAACACAGGCTTTCATATGGCTGGAATCACAGAATTATACCAACGTGTGTGTACTAATTGATTCAATGAGCATGATTCGGAAGGTCGAAGCTGGATCTGTACGTAGACAGTGGACTGAGTCGCTGCGGAAGTCTGTTGTCCGCAAAGTCACTTACATCTTCATCCCGGGGCATGAGAGAGTCGTGGGAAATGAACGAGCTGATAAACTGGTTGGCTCTGCACCCCCTGTAGATGGCCAGCCCATGGATCGTGCCGATGTTATTAACGTCCTTAAAGATATGTCGAGAACATAGGACTTTGACGTCAGTGAATCCACATCACTGTCCAGGATGAAAGACTTTGGAGTAAGAATTGGCACGGCCAGACACGAGAGGTACATCGGGAAAACGAGGTGCCTCGTCAACCAACACAGAACTAGCACTATTAGCCACCGAACGCTGATGCATATGCATGGGGTAGGATCTGAGCACCCATGGACCTGTCCGGAGTGCAATGAAGATATCCCAACAGATAAGTGATAAATGATGACTGAAGGCCAAAACCAATATTAGGAGGGTACTGATAAGAGAGTTGCATTTTTCAGATGATGCTGCAATTACGACCCACTCTGAGAAAGAATTACAACGTCTACTATATGCATTCTCCAATATTCTGAATTTGGTTTAACAATTAGCAAAAAGAAGACACGGAGTATGTCACAAAGTGCTCACGGGGTACCATCAATCTTTATTGACGACGGCGAACTAGAGATAGTAGACCATTTTACATATCTAGGATAATAGGTAAATAGAAAATTATCCCTAGATCAGGAAATCAGCATCAGGAATGGTAAGGCAGCAGCAACAATGAACAGTTTAAGGGAAAAAGTCTGGGAAAACAGGAAGCTTACTGCCAAAAAAAAAGTCCTTGCCTATCAATCATGTGTCCTTAGAACTTTTCTTAATGGCAGTGAAATCTGGACAACTTACTCACGCCAAGAGAAACGTTTAAATAGCTTTCATATGAGATATCTGCGAACAAGTCTTGGTATTAAGTGGCAAGACAAAATCACAAATACTGAAGTATTGGAAAGATCAGGTTGTGTGACGGTTTGTTCCATGCTCAGTCTTCGTAGACTTAGATGGATATGACACGTTAATAGGATGGATGATGGTAGCATACCACAGGACATCTTTTTTGGTGAATTACAGGTGGGTAAGAGATCTCAGGGTCGGCCTCTACTACGATACAAAGATGTGTGTAAGCGGGACATGATTGATACAAGCATTGATAATGCACATTGAGAGCAAGACCCCGCTGAACGTGTTTCATGGAGGGCAAATATCAGAAATGGAATCAAGACAACGGAGAAAATTATTGCAGTTAAGTCACACACCGAGCGTGTGAGACGTAAGATGGTGCATGATGGTGAAAATGACCATGTATTAACATGCATCCACTGTGGACGAACATTCACAGCGCGAGTTGGCCTTAACAGTCACATTCGCCACCGCCATGGGTTGTAGTTATTAAGACTTTTTGAAGCACAATGTAACAAACTATCGTATGTCAAGAGGGCAAGGTGCTAATGTATACATTTATACAGGAGAAGAGAGGCAATGGCCAGACGGAGAAATGGCACCAACCTTGCTGATGGCCACCAGATATTCTCGACTGCAGAGCCTGGCGAACATGAGGATGATACATCTCCACAAGGTAGGAGTGAGAGACATATCATGTCAATATTAGGAGTGAAGGACTGCATCAGCTGTTGAGGTGATAGAGCCCAATAAGGCCAGGATTAACTGACCCACCCAGGTGTCATAATCACTTCACCTACCCCCCCCCCCTCTCTCTCTCTTTTCCTTTTTCTCCCCCTCCCCACCCCTTGCATTTGTGGGTATTGATATATTGTCTGGTACATATTTTCTGCAGGGAATGGTGGTCTTTATTTGGCTGAAACTGGGGCATATTCATGAAAGACGAAGAATGTCATCAGGATGGTCAAAATCCTCAATGCCGTAGGAGGAGATTGCCTTTCCATTGCGGGATGAGTGAACCCCCTTTAATCACCATTTGCCCATCCGTTGACAGACATAACCTCAACTTGGAGAAGCAGATAAGTCTTTTATACTACCCGCTCGTTTTATGATTCCACCTCGCTCAGGATCCCGACCACATTACTGATTTATTTCGGGGTCTCTTATTTAGAACATAGACCTTTTCCCAATGTGCTTTAGACCATGGACCTTTTTTCCCATTGTGCTTTAGAACATGGAATTTTTCCCATTGTGTTTTAGAAAATGGACATTTACCCATTGGGATTTAGAATATGGACAATTTTCTACATGTGCGTTAGAAAATTGACATTCCCCCCTTGTGCTTTAGAGATGGACAATCATAATTTTGAAGTTTTATAAGAACTTGTGTACATATCAACACCATCAGAGATGATGGAGAGAACCGTTAACAACTCACTAATAATGAGAAAATGTTTTGCATATCCTTTACAGGACATCGCTGTCAACATCAGCATCTTTCAGCTGATTGTTGATTTCTTGGCAAGATTACGCTCAGTAGTTTGCCATTGCTTTCTGAGCGGCCGGCTCACATACCCCGTAAGTTACCGACGCGATTCGAACCACTGCTGATTCTCACCGTCGTCACGTTACTTACGAGAGTATACGAGATTACGGAGAAAAGTCGCTAACCTCTAGGCTCATGATGGCTAATAATGAGAAAGGTGTTAGTAATTCCTTCGTTGTGACAACACCTGAACTGATAATTAACAAACTAGATATAATTTAGCATGTCTTGTATTGAGATATAATGGTTTTTTAATTGTGGTTATGTAATTACATGCTATGTCAAGTGAACATACACCCCATCCCCCCTCCCCCCCCCCCCCCCTGCCTCCCCCCCCCTCTCCCCATTTTCCCCCATGGTATCCCAGTATAATGTTATTGGTCATAATTATGAGTGTTTGTTTACTTGTTACCTAGTGTTAATTTTTTTTTCTGTGTTTTCCTTGATCTGCTTGTCAAAGGACGACATCACTATGGAGCAGAAAGTGTCGGGATAGCCACACTGACTTTCGGTGTACCCAGAGTGAGTGATCTCTTTTGAGAAGTTCGTTAACTTTCCTGACCTCTGTTGACCCACTGTTAGGAAACATCACTTTATTACTATTCTCTACCCTATCGAGCCATTTCAAGTTTCTCATTTACGTTGGCTATTAGGATTTGGGGATTCATCTCTCCATTTTCTTTCTAACGCGCCACAGTGTAAGAAGAAGAAGAGTGTAGTGGTGGTGATGGTAGTAGTGGTGGTAGTAGTGGTGGTAGTAGTGGTAGTAGTAGTAGTGATACTGGTAGTAGTAGTAGTAGTAGTAGCAGCAGTAGTAGTAGTAGCAGTAGTAGTAGTAGTAGTAGTAGTAGTAGTAGTAGTAGTAGTAGTAGTAGTAGTAGTAGTAGTAGTAGTAATAGTAGTAGTAGTAGTCGTAGTAGTAGTAGTAGTAGTAGTAGTAGTAGTAGTAGTAGTAGTAGTAGTAGTAGTAGTAGTAGCAGTAACAGCAGTAGCAGTAGTAGTAGTAGTAGCAGCAGCAGCAGTAGTAGTAGTAGTAGTAGTAATAGTAGTAGTAGTAGTAGTAGTAGTAGTAGCAGTAGCAGTAGTAGTAGTAGTAGTAGTAGTAGTAGTAGTAGTAGTAGTAGTAGTAGTAGTAGTAGTAGTAGTAGTAGTAGTAGTAGCAACAGCAGCAGCAGTAGTAGTAGTAGCAGCAGCAGCAGCAGCAGTAGTAGTAGTAGTAGTAGTAGTAGTAGTAGTAGTAGTAGTAGTAGTAGTAGTAGTAGTAGTAGTAGTAGTAGTAGTAGTAGTAGTAGTAGTAGTAGTAGTAGTAGTAGTAATAGCAACAGCAGCAGCAGTAGTAGTAGCAGCAGCAGCAGCAGGAACAGAAGCAGCAGCAACAACAACAACAGTGATACCATTGTAGTCCATCTATTTTGTGCAGTTTCCAATTAATGAATGTTTGTAGTTTATTTGTGATAGTTATAGTCGATCTCCTTCTGTATGATCCAAGCAGTAGGGCTGACTGAATGTTAGAATTGAATATACTAAATGTGGTTTCAGTACAATTGACTTCCACCAGTTCCCTGGTGCTATAATAGCTTCTCTTGCCTATTGCATTCTTACTGTGATATCTGGGGGGGGGGGGGGGGTGTGTCTCTGTGGCGAAAAGGTTACACCACCTGCCTGGCGCTCCGAAAGTTGTGAGTTCGATTCCGTGACATGTCGTTCGGTTCACGAGTGCAGATTTCCCCGAGACTCCTGGAGGTTGTTGTTGGAGCTATGGAGGTCGTCATTTGTGCGACGTTTTCGCCACTATGTCTTACGGAAAGAGACCCAGCCACATGGGGCCATACACGGTGCAATGAAGTCGAGCCTCTTGACTTTTAATACCCTTTTATATTGTGATATTGTGAAGAGAGGCAGAGGCAGACCACGAGAAATGATACTGGATGGATTGAGACGGTGACACGGAGGAATATCAACAGCAGAGTTGATCCAGAAAACCAAAGACAGAGATCTGGGGAGGGTCATGAACGCCTACGCCAGTCGGCACGGCACTTGATGATGATGATATCTGCATCTGTTTCTCGCATCTTTTTTTTTTCTACATTACAGCTGAAATAGCTATGAGATTCCATGAAACTAGTCGTCACAAAGGGAGATAGAGTTATCATCTGTTCGATTTATTCTCATTATCTTTGCTTCTCCCTGATGAATTTATAAACCTAATTGTTGTGACCGCCCATCCAATGTTCCTAGTTTATCTTGTATTTGATTTCGTGAGTGAGACAGGCGGGCGATACACATCGGCAATTATAATACCGTAAAAATCCCATTAGTAGAATCACACGTCAAAATCAAGTAGGTTGTTCCGAACTCTACCTGCACAGGCAAAGGAAATAGAAAATGGAAGACCACAATTGCAGTGGACTGGGCTTGCTTGACGTCCCGGTTTTCCAGGACAATTCCGGTTTTTATACCCCAGAAAAATGAATTCGGGACGCTGAAGTCCCTGTTTTCCCCAGGTCAAAAGAATCATTTAATTACATTGAACTGTTTCTCGATTTTCAGTTGGTAGTGCTGTTTCTTTTTAAAACTTCAAATATCCCCGCAGTAGCTTTATTTAGCACTGCTGCTGTTTCAGTCAGTTTAACTTGTGAAGAACGAGTAGTAAGCACTGATCAACGTGGTCTCTGTTGGTTAGTGCGACTAGTCGGCGTCCGTCTGTTGTGATTTGTGCAGAACCAGTATTAAGCTGTAAGCACTGATCAGCATGGTCGCTGTGTCTCGCGACATAACTGACGTTCTTGTCCGTTATTGGTGATAACACTTGATGGGCCTGCATGATCGCAGTACCCACAGTCCTTGAATCTGTTGTAATTCATCTTCAGCGTTCCAGGTCACGATGCAGACGCGGGGAGAGCAATGTTCTCTCATGGATGTGCAGTGGGCAGGGAAACTTAAGACTCCTCCATGAGCCCAAGTTCAAGTGATAATTCAACAGAGAAAGGTAAACGTACTTCCATGGAAGATATTGCTCTTGGAGTTGTAAGCGTCAGCCTTTCACTTATTATACTTTCACATATTATACTTTCGCATATTATACTTTCACATACTATACTTTCACATACTATACTTTCACATACTATTTTTTCCCCGCATATCCTTTAAATGACATCGCTGCCAACATCAGCATCTTTCAGCTGATTGTTGATTTCTTGGCAAGATTACGCTCAGTAGTTTGCCATTGCTTTCTGAGCGGCTGGCGCACATGCCCCGTAAGTCACCAATGCGACGAGAACCACTACCGATTCTCGTGCAAGTTACCTTACTCATGTGGATATACGGGATTACGGAGAAAGTCGCTAACTCAGAGGCCTGGGAGACCGGCTTCACATACTATACTTTCACATATTATACTTACACATATTATACTTTCACATATTATACTGTCACGTAATATACTTTCACATATTATACTTTCTAGCTCACCTTAGTTGAACAGTTCCCTTCCTCGTCGCCTTACATTCCCATTCAGTTCCTAGATAATTGTATTCAATAATTAAATATGTTTAATTATCGAATGAGCTGATTCGAGTTTTATGAATAAATCACTCAGAGGCCAACATTTTTGTCCCAAGCCTTTGAAGTCAGACAAATATCACAGGTAGCTGATGCAGGAGTGAGTATAGAACGCTCATGTAAAAACTCAGAAAGATTTAACAGACGCCAGTAATTAAATGTGTTGTAAAATGTTCTTCTCTGAATATTATTCTTATTAATAATAATGTCAGTAGTTCAAAACAAGTATTCCCCAAGTGAATGTAAACACAGAAGTCACAAACAATATGCTGCACAATTTATTGCCTGGCATATTTCGCTGCTTCTCGTCAGGTGCATACTATAAAGTTATATATGATAGTAAGTGAATACATGAAAAAGGGGAGAGAGGGAGGAATGACATTCTGAACATATGGCGAAGGGGTCATGGGCCAAAAAAAGGTTGATCACCACTGGTCTAGAGCGAATGCAGCAGCAAGGGGTAATCAGATGATCTGGTCGACTTTCGTCATTCAGAGGTAAAGCAAGACGGACATATAATCATATTGCAACGGATACCATTAGTATTGGAACTCTTCGCTGGTTGTTAACGATGATGACTGGGCACTTCTGGGAGTGCCCCGAGTGCAGTGATGTCGGTTCATGACATAACTCAATCTTATATGGCAACCGAACTTTCAGGTCGCGATGAATAGACTGGGCAATACTTTTGAGGATTCACATCTTGTTGCAGCCAACCTACAGACTAGGTTCTCTGTTCAGTCAGGTTAAACGGATCATCATGCATGATTCTTCAAGGCAACACACATCAGGGATTATAGTAACAACTATCTTTGATATCATGAGGTAAAGAAACAAATATCTATGACATCAGGAGTTACAGTAACAACTATCTTTGATATCATGATAAAGAAACAAATATCTATGACATCAGGAGTTACAGTAACAACTATCTTTGATATCATGATAAAGAAACAAATATCTATGACATCAGGAGTTACAGTAACAACTATTTTTGATATCATGATAAAGCAACAAATATCTATAACATCAGGAGTTACAGTAACAACTGTCTTTGATATGTTAGTTAGTTAGTTAGTCGACAGATCATCCTCATTGCACATCGAACCATTCAGTCCATAAGTGCTCAGATCCCCTCCTCAGTAAATCCCGCAACGTGTAGTGGCTAACGACGCCAGTTCTGTGTTGGTTTATAAATCTTCTTTGGCTTCCTGCGTAGTGTTCTTGCTTGGCCACCCCTCTTTTAATTTGCTGCTCTCGCAGTCTGGCCATTGTTGTAGATTCACAGTCATCACTTGGTTCTCGCAAAAGTCTTACTTCTAGTAGAGCATTCAGAATGTCGGCCTGGTCCATGGCGCGTCCACCCTCCACAGTAGCCTCACCTGCGAGCTTGTCAGCCAGCTCATTTCCTTGTACTCCCGCATGCCCTGGCACGAAGATGAAACTAATCTTTGCCAGTCGAGACCGCTCCAAAGGCAGCAACCATTCTCTTCGGATCGACCCCTCCTCTATCCTCTTGATCATGTTCATTGAGTCGCTAAGGAAACAAGCCCTAGTGAATGTCTGTGTCTCGAGCCATGTTATTGCTTTACTTACTGCCATGACTTCCATGGTCAGGCTACTTGTGGTTTCAGTGAAAGCACCAGAGTCCTCCTTCACCATTCTCCCTCCGGCCCGAGCTGTAAAGGCCCATGAGCTTCTCACATGTCGGACGACCGACCCATCTGTGTAGATGACCGCGTCACCGTCTAGCGAATTCTCGAAAATCAACGCTTGTACTTCAGCCTCAACAGCAGCCGGATTTTCTTGTCTGCATTTTCTATCTAGTTGGATGCAAACTGAAAAGGATGTGCAGAAGTCTGTTGGCACTTGCACCCACTCCTCGCCAGGTTCTATGTCCTCAAGTGAACACACCTGTTGAAGAATGTCTTCGGCTTGACCCATCCACGACCGTCCTCTTTTTAACCTGCTGCCCTTCACCTTCCTAATTTCACTATGCAGTGGATGTTGTGTGTTTGCGTTAATTATGAGGTAGGCGCGTGCCCTGCAACCTTGTATTCTCTCTTCAATGGTTGGAAAACCAAGAAGGTAGCGCATCGTCCTGCATGCTGTATCTCTTGTACATCCAAGAATAATGCGCATAGCTTCATTCTGTATCCTTTCCATCCTTTCTATCTGCTTACGGCTGAGAGTCAGGATTGCCATTGCATACTCCAAAACATACATGACCAACTCCTCGTACAGAAGACATAGATGGCGCTGCTCACAGTTTGCTGCAGCCATCACCCGCATCGCTGCCAAACCCCGCTTGGCCTTTGTTATCACCTGGTCTATGTGCACATTATAAGCAAGGCTTCGATCAAACCGTATCCCCAGGTAATTCATTGCCTGCGTTCTTTCCACCGTCTCTGAACACAGCATTACAGTTGGTGTTGGAGTGTTGATAATATGATTATTCAACGAGAACCAAGTCACTGTTGCCTTTGTTGGGTTGACCATTGCCCCAGCTTCATCACACCAACTACTTATGCGATTGAGTTCGGTTTGTAGTTCCACAGCAACCTCCTCTCTATCCTTCCCCTGACGATACACTAAAACATCATCGGCATATGACAATGTCCTGCCAGGTCCAGTGATCTGCTCACTGGTGATTCTCACTGTGTAGGCGTTGAACAGTATCGGAGATAATGGTGATCCCTGTGGTAGGCCAGGATATATTGTTGTTGGTTCCGAAGTCCAACTGCCACATCTAAAAACTACTTTCCGTTGGAAGAGGGCTGCAGCGATCTAACTAAGGAGGAATGGACTTACGTTTAGTTCGAGAAGCTGAAACATTAAATAATCCAGTGGTACTCTGTTGTATGCGTCCTCAAGATCAATCGCTGCAGCAACGGTTTCAGTGCCTGAGTGGAAACCTTCATAGACATCCTGGGCAAAGACTGCTGCATTGGTCCAGGTTTCTCTCTTTGGACGGTACCCACCCAGGGTGGGTGGGAAAACACCTTGCCTCTCTAGTTGGCTTGATATTTTCCTGGCAATTACCTTCTCCAGCAGCTTGCCTATTGTATTCTGCATGGTTATAATTCGATATCCCTGAATCTTTGTGTGGTCTTTGTCAGGCTTCGGCAAGGGAATCAGATAGCTGTGTAACCATTCCTCCTTGATGCTAGCACTCCCTATACTGTTGTTGTACATGTCTGCTAGTTTCTCTAGCTCATTGTCGGTACACCTATTTATGTCGTCGTATCTTATGCCATCAGGACCTGGAGCACTGTTTTTTGATCGTCGAAGCACAGCCTTGATTGGTTTCACTGTCACTGTGTCTTCATCCGAAGTGTTCTGGGCCTTGCATCTGTCTGAGGTGACCTCCTTGGCCAGATTTCGGCCTCCCATGTCTGTCTGGTTGCTTTGCTCAAGGTAGCGTTCAAAGAGGGCTTTGCCCTTGTCCTCGTCAGTCCTCTGCCAGATGAGGTCAGCACTTTGGAAGTCATAAATGCTCTTATTCTTGACTACACCACTCATGCATTTATGTAGTCGCCAGAACAATTTCAGTGACTTGTCTGTGCTTACTCTTTGACACACCTCTGCCCATTTTTCGCTTTTAACAACCATGACCAGTTTTTTGAAGTAGCTTACTTTTGAGTGCATCTCTCTTTCTAAGTGCAAGCAGGGACTAGGATGACCAGCTCTGTTCTTCTTGGCATTTTGCCATCTCCTTACAGCACTACGCTTATCCACCCAAGCCTTCTCCACCTCGAAACTCCACCACGGTGGCTGCTCCCAGCTTTTTTTCCTGCCCTGAAACGTTCTGCGCTTGTCACGTCTTATTTTACTCACAACATCTTGCCCTGTACTGTCATACTGGAACGTCTTTACCTTTAGCTTGTGCTGCCTGGTTCTGCCTTTCTCCACCAGTATGCTGCACGGGTGGTGGTCGCTGCCATGGTGTCCTAGGACACCCCATCTACACACTGTAGTGAGTGAAGGTGAAACTAGCGCCAGATCAATAGCACTGTCCTCATCGCCCGGGCGGCTTGCTGTCCTGGTGACACAGCCACTGTTGATACAAACCAGGTCGATGGTTTCCAGTGCAGTCTCGAGCTCCTCCCCCTGTGTATTGGAGGAAGTGTTTCCCCATGATCTGCCTTTAGCGTTGAAGTCACCACAGAAAATAACATTTCTCTCGTGGCCTAATATGCCACTTAAGCACTGCCACTTCTGGGCGTCCACACTGGCATTGCGGGCATAAACATTAACCACCACGAATGGTATACTGGAATGAACTGTCAACGCCTGTATTTGTATATCGTCACTGTCCCAACTGGACATGTCTAGCTCTGACGCCACCATGCTGTCGCGAACGAGAATCGCCATTCCCAGATGTCGTCTGTTGTAGAAACATTTAAAGCCGGCAATTTGGAGTAGCTGATCGCCCAGTCTCGTCTCCTGGAGTGCTACAATGCCGTTCCTGTAAACTAGGGTTTCTAAAATAGAGCCCCGTTGTTTTACACTGGCACAGTTCCAATATAGAATACGGATATTCCTGAGTCCTAGTCGGTGACACTTGAGTCTAAAACGCCTCAAACCTCCACGCTTACCTTGCTTCTTTTTCCCTGCGCGGCTACCACGCCGCTTCGGTATGTTGACTGCTGACCGCACGAAGAAAACACGTTGTTCCGCCATGTTGAAAAAAACGTAAACAAAGACTGAGAACACCACACACGCTGCTGAAAATTAACTCAAGGATGGCTTCGCTCGATGAACGTTTGATGTCTTTGATATCATGAGGTGAAGAAACAAATATCTATAACATCAGGTGTTACAGTAACAACTATCTTTGATATCATGAGGTAAAGAAACAAATATCTATGACATCAGGAGTTACAGTAACAACTATTTTTTATACCATGAGGTAAAGAAACAAATATCTATAACATCAGGAGTTACAGTAACAACTATTTTTTATATCATGAGGTAAAGAAACAAGTATCTATGATATCAGGAGTTACAGTAACAACTATTTTTGATATCATGATAAAGAAACAAATATCTATAACATCAGGAGTTACAGTAACAACTATCTTTGATATCATGAGGTAAAGAAACAAATATTTATGACATCAGGTGTTACAGTAACAACTATTTTTGATATCATGATAAAGAAACAAATATCTATAACATCAGGAGTTACAGTAACAACTGTCTTTGATATCATGAGGTAAAGAAACAAATATCTATAACATCAGGTGTTACAGTAACAACTATCTTTGATATCATGAAGTAAAGATACAAATATTTATGACATCAGGTGTTACAGTAACAACTATTTTTGATATCATGATAAAGAAACAAACATCTATAACATCAGGAGTTACAGTAACAACTGTCTTTGATATCACGAGGTAAAGAAACAAATATCTATAACATCAGGTGTTACAGTAACAACTATTTTTGATATCATGATAAAGAAACAAATATCTATGACATCAGGAGTTACAGTAACAACTATTTTTGATATCATGATAAAGAAACAAATATCTATGACATCAGGAGTTACAGTAACAACTATTTTTGATATCACGATAAAGAAACAAATATCTATAACATCAGGAGTTACAGTAACAACTATCTTTGATATCATGAGGTAAAGAAACAAATATCTATGACATCAGGAGTTACAGTAACAACTATTTTTTATATCATGAGGTAAAGAAACAAGTATCTATGATATCTGGAGTTACAGTAACAACTATTTTTGATATCATGATAAAGAAACAAATATCTATGACATCAGGAGTTACAGTAACAACTATCTTTGATATCATGAGGTAAAGAAACAAATATCTATGACATCAGGAGTTACAGTAACAACTATTTTTGATATCATGATAAAGAAACAAATATCTATAACATCAGGAGTTACAGTAACAACTATTTTTTATATCATGAGGTAAAGAAACAAGTATCTATGACATCAGGAGTTACAGTAACAACTATCTTTGATATCATGAGGTAAAGAAACAAATATCTATAACATTAGGAATTACAGTAACAACTATTTTTTATATCATGAGGTAAAGAAACAAATATATATGACGTCAGGAGTTACAGTAACAACTATCTTTGATATCATGAGGTAAAGAAACAAATATCTATGACATCAGGTGTTACAGTAACAACTACCTTTGATATTATGAGGTAAAGAAACAAATATCTATGACATCAGGAGTTACAGTAACAACTATTTTTGATATCATGAGGTAAAGAAACAAATATCTATAACATCAGGAGTTACAGTAACAACTATTTTTGATATCATGAGGAAAAGAAACAAGTATCTATGACATCAGGAGTTACAGTAATAACTATCTTTGATATCATGAGGTAAAGAAACAAATATCTATGACATCAGGAGTTACAGTAACAACTATTTTTTATATCATGAGGTAAAGAAACAAGTATCTATGATATCAGGAGTTACAGTAACATCTTTTTTTGCTATCATGATAAAGAAACAAATATCTATGACATCAGGAGTTACAGTAACAATTGTCTTTGATATCATGAGGTAAAGAAACAAATATCTATAACATCAGGTGTTACAGTAACAACTATTTTTGATATCATGATAAAGAAACAAATATCTATAACATCAGGAGTTACAGTAACAACTATCTTTGATATCATGAGGTAAAGAAACAAATATCTATGACATCAAGTGTTACAGTAACAACTATCTTTGATATCATGAGGTAAAGAAACAAATATCTATGACATCAGGAGTTAGAGTAACAACCATTTTTGATATCATGATAAAGAAACAAATATCTATAACATCAGGAGTTACAGTAACAACTATTTTTTATATCATGAGGTAAAGAAACAAGTATCTATGACACTAGGAGTTACAGTAACAACTATCTTTGATATCATGAGGTAAAGAAACAAATATCTATGACATCAGGAGTTACAGTAACAACTATTTTTTATATCATGAGGTAATGAAACAAGTATCTATGATATCAGGAGTTACAGTAACAACTATTTTTGATATCATGATAAAGAAACAAATATCTATGACATCCGGAGTTACAGTAACAACTATCTTTGATATCATGAGGTAAAGAAACAAATATCTATGACATCAGGAGTTACAGTAACAACTATTTTTGATATCATGATAAAGAAACAAATATCTATAACATCAGGAGTTACAGTAACAACTATTTTTTATATCATGAGGTAAAGAAACAAGTATCTATGACATCAGGAGTTACAGTAACAACTATCTTTGATATCATGAGGTAAAGAAACAAATATCTATAACATCAGGAATTACAGTAACAACTATTTTTTATGTCATGAGGTAAAGAAACAAGTATCTATGACATCAGGAGTTACAGTAACAACTACCTTTGATATCATGAGGTAAAGAAACAAATATCTATGACATCAGGAGTTACAGTAACAACTATCTTTGATATCATGAGGTAAAGAAACAAATATCTATGACATCAGGAGTTACAGTAACAACTATTTTTTTTATATCATGAGGTAAAAAAAACAAATATCTATAACATCAGGAGTTACAGTAACAACTATCTTTGATATCATGAGGTAAAGAAACAAATATCTATGACATCAGGAGTTACAGTAACAACTATTTTTTATATCATGAGGTAAAGAAACAAGTATCTATGATATCAGGAGTTACAGTAACAACTATTTTTGATATCATGATAAAGAAACAAATATCTATGACGTCAGGAGTTACAGTAACAACTATCTTTGATATCATGAGGTAAAGAAACAAATATCTATGACATCAGGTGTTACAGTAACAACTACCTTTGATATCATGAGGTAAAGAAACAAATATCTATGACATCAGGAGTTACAGTAACAACTATTTTTGATATCATGATAAAGAAACAAATATCTATAACATCAGGAGTTACAGTAACAACTGTCTTTGATATCATGAGGTAAAGAAACAAATATCTATAACATCAGGTGTTACAGTAACAACTATTTTTGATATCATGATAAAGAAACAAATATCTATAACATCAGGAGTTACAGTAACAACTGTCTTTTATATCATGAGGTAAAGAAACAAATATCTATAACATCAGGTGTTACAGTAACAAATATTTTTGATATCATGATAAAGAAACAAATATCTATGACATCAGGAGTTACAGTAACAACTATCTTTGATATCATGAGGTAAAGAAACAAATATCTATGACATCAGGAGTTACAGTAACAACTATTTTTTTATATCATGAGGTAAAGAAACAAATATCTAAAACATCAGGAGTTACAGAAACAACTATCTTTGATATCATGAGGTAAAGAAACAAATATCTATAACATCAGGAGTTACAGTAACAGTTATCTTTGATATCATGAGGTAAAGAAACAAATATCTATAACATTAGGTGTTACAGTAACAAATATTTTTGATATCATGATAAAGAAACAAATATCTATGACATCAGGAGTTACAGTAACAACTATCTTTGATATCATGAGGTAAAGAAACAAATATCTATGACATCAGGAGTTACAGTAACAAGTATTTTTTTTATATCATGAGGTAAAGAAACAAATATCTAAAACATCAGGAGTTACAGTAACAACTATCTTTGATATCATGAGGTAAATAAACAAGTATCTATGACATCAGGAGTTACAGTAACAACTATCTTTGATATCATGAGGTAAAGAAACAAATATCTATAACATCAGGTGTTACAGTAACAACTATTTTTGATATCATGATAAAGAAACAAATATCTATGACATCAGGAGTTACAGTAACAACTATCTTTGATATCATGAGGTAAAGAAACAAATATCTATGACATCAGGTGTTACAGTAACAACTATTTTTGATATCATGATAAAGAAACAAATATCTATGACATCAGGAGTTACAGTAACAACTATCTTTGATATCATGAGGTAAAGAAACAAATATGTATAACATCAGGAGTTACAGTAACAGTTATCTTTGATATCATGAGGTAAAGAAACAAATATCTATGACATCAGGAGTTACAGTAACAACTATCTTTGATATCATGAGGTAAAGAAACAAATATCTATAACATCAGGAGTTACAGTAACAGTTATCTTTGATATCATGAGGTAAAGAAACAAATATCTATGACATCAGGAGTTACAGTAACAACTATTTTTGATATCATGAGGTAAAGAAACAAGTATCTATGATATCAGGAGCTATAGTAACAATGATCAGTGTGTATTTCGGGGTGTACGAGGGTCCTTGACTTACTTATTTCATGGCTAATCTGTGCAAGTCTGAACATCGTAGACGACCAAAAGTTTACAAGGCACAATTATCAGCTTCATTGCACCGGGATTCATCCCATATGGCTCGGTCTCTTTCCACAGGTCGGAATTGGAAAGCGTCGCACATAGCACGAACTCCGTAACTCCAGCGACGACCCCAATGAGACTCCGAAAACATTACACTCGTAAACCAGCGAACGACGTTGGCTGGAACCAAATTCACAACCTTCGGAGCACGAGGCAGTAATCACTTAGCTTCGGAGACTCTCTAGACGAGAAGTGCGGGGATACAAAGGAGAATGGAAACAGAATCAATGAGAAAGCCGGGAACGTGTGAAAAAGAGATAGGCATAGTTACAGGCAACCTTGCAGGGAAATCCATAGAAAGATGTAGACATAGTTACAGACAACCCTGCAAGGAAATCAATAGAAAGCAATTCCTATACTCAAAGGAGAAGCTAAAGTATCCATGATGATGCTAATTAACTGGACACCTTTCGGCTCCTGCAGTCAAATCACCGATAACGAGTACCGGTGCTTCTTCTCGCCGGCGGTGGGGATTACTTTAACTTTGTCTATCCCAGACAGCACGTAATGCGGTGAACAATGGCAGAGAACAAACGTTATTAATGACACGTGGCGGGTGAGAGAGGGAGAGAGAGGGTAGAGGGGAGAGAGAGAGAGAGAGAGAGAGAGAGAGAGAGAGAGAGAGAGAGAGAGAGAGAGAGAGAAGGAGAGAAGCGATATATAACTACTATATACAAGTAAGCCGGCTTCGTGGCTTAGAGATTATGACTTTTCTCCGTAATCTCGTATACTCTCGTCGGTGACGCGATGACGGTGAGAATCAGCAGTGGTTCGAATCGCATCGGTAACTTACGGGGTATGTGAGCCGGCCGCTCAGAAAGCAATGGCAAACTACTGAGCGTAATCTTGCCAAGAAATCAACATACAGCTGAAAGATGCTGGTATTGACAGCGATGTCCTGTAAAGGATATGCAAAAAAAAAAATATACAAGTAACATATACATTCTTATATCTACGCATATATACTTACTAAATAACGGTATATCACTATATACTAATACATATTATATATAATATATGTTATGAGAAGAAATAAATTGGAGAACTTGGTGACAACTGGCAAGATCGAAGGGAACAGACTAGAGGGAAGACCAAGAATTAAATACCTGGATGGCTTGGCCACATGGCATGGTCGAGACAGAAACAAGGAGCGGATCCACGATTCTGGTGATCGCGTGAGATGGCAGAACATGACCGCCCACGCTTATCGGCATGGCACATAATGGATGGAATATATATTGCTTTTATATATTACTATATAACAGTATATTACTATACGTAACTTATATGACTGGCATCTTGACAAAAAATGTAAAATGACGTTATATCTCTCCACAGTACAAAACTTGGGCTTAATTTAGAGACCCATGTGTGTCCCATGCAGCATGATCCCTCTCTGTGCCTGTCTATTTTACTCCAGAGGAAAGGTAACACCAATACTTCTAGAACACGACATGCTGCAGAAGCTGCCGGATTAGCAAAGCAATGCTCTAACTGTCCGCCTTTCGGAGCTTTCATCCTAGACCAGATGCCGACCAAGGCTTAGGGTCTGGTCTGTCCTGTCATGACATTTAGTCTTTAGGTTGCATTTGCTTACACTAGGGTCAGGCTTGTAACCTCCCAGTTGCACTCCTCCGTCAGAAGCCATTGGCACAATATGGGGTGACGATTTTGCTGAACGCCGCCCAACATTCGGCGCTGACAGAAAGCAGATAGTACCGTCAATTGTCATACGGTAACTCAGTCATATCTGACTAAGACCTGACACACATGTGACTTATAAATACTTACTATAATAAGTTACAACGAGAGAGATGAAAAAGGCCAGGAATACGAGTTATGGATTATTAAATAAATAATCTACGCCATGCAGATGACACTTTATTGATAGCAGACAATGAAAAAGATCTACAACGTTTAGACATTCTATTAACAGAGTGCTAAAAAAAGAACTTTCGTTGAATATCAAGAAAACAGAAACAATGGTTATAGCAAAGAAAACAGTGACACCAAAATTTGAAATAACAATAGAAGGGCAGTGATAACATGAGATGGACGATGCACAACAGAGATTAAAACATAATAAGTCAAGCAAAAGCTGTATTTCAGAAATCAAAAGTATCTTATGCAGTAAGATACTGTCATTGAATGTAAGACAAAAAGTGATGAAATGTTATATAAAACATGTTTTATTGTATGACAGTGAATCATGAAGAGTGAATTACCAAATAAAGGAAGTGCTTAGAAGCAACGAAGATATAGTTCATGAGACGAATGTTATAAATATGTTGGACAGCAGGAGTAGTTAACAACGAATGCCTGGAAGAGGCTAATTAAACAATAATATTGTATACAACTATGAGTAAGTGGATATGTGAAGTGTTCGGATCATCACATGTGTATAGGCCTGAGTGCACGAGGGAAAAGGCGGCCAATATTTCTCTCCCATAGCGAACGACAAGAGCTGGCACCGAACCCTCGTCCGACCGCGTTCATGCCAGTGTCAACGTTGCGTCCTAACCTTTACACCAAATCTTCATCAAAAGTGTACTAATATTGAACTCGATCTAATCCACTAAAGATTAGCTAATAGACAGGTCACGTGACTTAACAGGGTGCACGATACTGCAGCTATGCAGAGGAACATGCAGTAACAACTGGGGAACGGTGGATCACAGTAGCCATTATTTGGAGAAGACAGGGAACAAGTTTGTAGGAACATCTGAGTTACTGTACCAAGTGCAGTGGACACAGGGAGCCTCGTAACAAATGTCTATGTCAGATGGAGTCAAGTAACAACTGCCTGTAATACGAGGGGGCTTCAAATGAAAACCTTAAAAGTGTGATAGACATTACAATAACCATGCCATTGCCTTGTAACCTGTCAATATTGTTGTTAATGATGTCAAGAGCATCAAGCACGTAACATCACAGTGCAGACGAACAAGGTGACGTCATACGGACAGTTTAAACATGGCCGCCACACTTTATACATACACTAATGAGGGGCAGCGTTATGTTATTCGTTTTTTTTTTTAATCAGTAAAGGGGTGAAACCTATAGAAATTCATCGGCAAATGAAGATCCAATATGGTGATGTATATCAGAGACAGATAGAAAAATCAATGAAAAAATCCTACAAGAAACAAATCAAAACCGTAAACTGATTAGAGAAATTAGACGTAGACAGTCACAGTTTTATGGACAGGTTGTGAGAAGAAATAAATTAGAGAACTTGGTGACAACTTGCAAGACTGAGGGGAAGATAACAAGGGGAAGGCAGAGTAGTAAATATCTTGATGGCTTGGCCACATGGTATGGTCTAGACAAGAACACTGAGCTCATCCACGACTCTGGTGATCGGGTGAGATGGCGAAACATGACCGCGTACGCTTATCTTCATAGCACATGATGATAATGGTGATGCATCCCTGCCAGTCCAGCAAGTGTATGAATGGAGTAGGAAGTTTCTAAACGGCGTGACTTCTGTGACAGACTGTTTACGCCCGGGTCAGGCACACCGAGTCGTGACCCCAGATTGCATCTATTGAAGGCCTCGCCGATTGACTGTGAGGGGCATTGCCGCACATCTTGACATCGGTCAAGGTTCAGCACACCACATCATCCATGATGTGTTACAGTACTGCAAAGAGTCTGCAAGGTGGGTACCACGGCAGCTTACTCCAGAACTGAAACAATGACGCATTGACGCTTGTCAAGAATTGTTGCAGTGCTTTGAAGCAGAATGTGATGGTTTCCTGTCAAGAATTGTTACTGGAGATTAAACCTGGGTTCACTACCACGAGCCAGATACGAAGAGGGCGAGAATGGCACCATCCCTCTTCACCGAAGCCAAAGAAGTTCGTACGCAGCCATCTGGGGGAAGGTTATGCTGACTTTCTTTTGGAATGAACGAGGCGTTATTTTAGAGCTCTACATGCCAAACTATCACCAGTGATAGGTATACAGATCATCTCAAGAATCATCTTCGATCCGCAATCAGATCAAACCAACGTGGACTTCTGAGTAAAGGTGTCCTTTTGCAACATGACAATGTTCGACCCCATACTGCCAATGCAACTGTTGAAACCATCGAAGACTCCACTTTCAATGTGTACCACATCCCCCGTACTCTCCAGAACTAGCCCCAAGTGATTTCCACTTGACTGGACAACTCAAAGAGTCACTGGGAGGAAAGACTATTCGGCCCAGTGAAGAGGCACAGCAGGTTGTGCATGAGTGGTTACAAACGCGACCAAGAGAATTTCTTTTCTACAGGAATGCAAGCAAGCACTTTATCGATGTAGGAGGACTTGCACTGAACGCAGTGGTGACTACAAAGAAACATGATACATGTGTTCTTTATTTTTTTCCAGAATATATTCATTCTCTCTCTCTCTCTCTCTCTCTCTCTCTCTCTCTCTCTCTCTCTCTCTCTCTGAGTGGTTGGGGTGTGTGGGTGGGTGGGTGGTGGAGGATATGTGGGTAGGTGAGTGTTGGTAGGTTATGGGATGGGTGGAGGATATGTGGGTGTGGGTGGGGAGATGTGTGAAGGTGGGGGATGTGTGGGTGGATGATGGATGGGTGGATGCATGCATGTGTGCCTGGGTGTGTGTGTGGGTGGGTGGGGGATGTATGTGGAGGGATATGTGGTGGGTGGGAGATGTGTGGGTGGGGAGATGGTGTATGTGGGGGGGGGGGGGATGGGATGTGTGTGTGTGGGTGACTCGCTGATGGATAGGGGATGGGTGGTGGATGGGTAGGGGATTTGTCTCATAACATGGTAACATGCATTGTTTATGTTTACAACATTCATTTGACAATGTTTTTTTCCTATGTGAATGCACTATGCACTGATGAACGAAAGATGAGTGATTGGATAGGGCCGAATGTAAGACGAGCTTGCGTGCCCAATTTGTTACCCTTTGAAAATAATGTTCGTTCGTTCTCTCTCTCTCTCTCTCTCTCTCTCTCTCTCTCTCTCTCTCTCTCTCTCTCTCTCTCTCTCTCTCTCTCTCTCTCTCTCGCTCTCTCTCTCTCTCTCTCACACACACACAAAATTAAGGTTTCCATGTAAAGCCCCCTCGTAGAAGAAGGTAGTACTAGAATTGGCAACTTCATCCACACGGAGGAGCAACAACCAACATCGTTCAGGCCACAGTGAACCAAACACAGGAACATCTCCCTGACCATGAAGTTCGAACACAAAGACTCCTCGCAGTTCCTCATCATCATCATCACCAAGTGACATGCCAGTTGGCGTAAGCGAACATGTCTCTCCACAGATCTCGGTCTTTGGTGTCCTGTATCAGCTCTGCTGCTGACATTCCCCCATGCCACCGTCTCAATCCATCCACTATCATTTCTCTTGGTCGACCTCTGCCTCTCTTCCCCTCAGTAATTCCAATAGTCACAATGTTCTCCAATGCCTCTCTTCTCATCACTTGACCAAAGAAGGCTGTTTGTCTCTTTCTTATATATCCTAATGAGACGTAGAACGTGCGATATAATTCAACGATCAGTGTTCAGCAAAGAAACTGCATGGTTTATACTTATCATTTTCACAGCTAAGCACCCGTCGAAACACATACGGCCTAGTACGGACTCTATTGGACACAGCCAGAAGGATATTCACTAAAGACACACTAACAGAGGAATCTGAAACTCACAAGAAAAGCTTACACCTTAATGGCTACCTCACTTGTATTATAAAGCGACAATGTCATGTGACGAAGCTAACTTCTATTGGAACATCAGTCCCAACGGAGCAGGTTCGCCTCATGGCGAAGGACATCAGTAAAGCTACCACAAAAATCAGTCCAACGTGGACTATGCTCGGGTTCATAGCGAGCGAAAGAAAAAAATAAGTTACTTATCCAACTAACAATTTGAGGGGATGATTTAATGCAACGCTCACAGTGGTCGCCAGAACTCTGTGATGCAGCTCTTGTTATTACATCCAAGACTACCTCTCACCCACCTCAGCAGTAAAGAACCTGTTTCTCAGTCCGCCAAATCCAATTACTTCTATCAATGTCAATGTAGGTACCAGTCTAATTAGATCGGTAGAGCAGTGAGGCAGTTGAACAATATGGCGGTAGTTCACATACCTAATTGGATAGACAGAATAATAAACAAAGAAGACTCAGGTAAAAGCCAGTAAAATCTATACACCGGAAATAGCCCACATCATTAATTGTGCGGTTCTTTTGTGATTTATAGAGACACCACTTTCCGCGTGTTGTTTAACCAGAAAATGGAAGAATGTTAACGTTTACGTACAGGACGCCATTGCTATTCATATAACAAAGCCAATTTTGTGTTTTAGAAAGAAAGAAAAAAGTTATGATAGTTTAAAACTACCGCGGCAGACAATTACTGTGCGACTACGAGTGTCGAGTATTTCAATTTATCTCGTTGCTTTAGTTTATGTTGTGTGATATCTGTAGTATCTACCTGACGAGATGCAGCGACATATGCCTGGCCATGAATTATGCAATTTATTGTTTGTGTCTTTGTAACTCAAATTAGCAATTGTTTGTGATATAATGAGTCATTGTAACAACAGAATGTGATAGAAGAAGACACTGTAACAATTGGATGTAATAGGGGTCAATGTAACAACTGGCTGTGATAGAAGAAGTCAATTTAACAACTGGCTGTGATAGAAGGAGTCAATGTAACAACTGGCTGTGATAGAAGGAGTCAATGTAACAACTAGCTGTGATAGAAGGAGTCAATGTAACAACTAGCTGTGATAGAAGGAGTCAATGTAACAACTGGCTGTGATAGAAGGAGTCAATGTAACAACTAGCTGTGATAGAAGGAGTCAATGTAACAACTGGCTGTGATAGAAGGAGTCAATGTAACAACTGGCTGTGATAGAAGGAGTCAATGTAACAACTAGCTGTGATAGAAGGAGTCAATGTAACAACTGGCTGTGATAGAAGGAGTCAATGTAACAACTAGCTGTGATAGAAGGAGTCAATGTAACAACTGGCTGTGATAGAAGGAGTCAATGTAACAACTAGCTGTGATAGAAGGAGTCAATGTAACAACTGGCTGTGATAGAAGGAGTCAATGTAACAACTAGCTGTGATAGAAGGAGTCAATGTAACAACTGGCTGTGATAGAAGGAGTCAATGTAATAACTGGCTGTGATAGAAGGAGTCAATGTAATAACTGGCTGTGATAGACGGAGTCAATGTAACAGCTGGCTGTGATAGACGGAGTCAATGTAACAACTAGCTGTGATAGACGGAGTCAATGTAACAGCTGGCTGTGATAGAAGGAGTCAATGTAACAACTGGCTGTGATAGAAGGAGTCAATGTAACAACTAGCTGTGATAGAAGGAGTCAATGTAACAACTGGCTGTGATAGAAGGAGTCAATGTAACAACTGGCTGTGATAGAAGGAGTCAATGTAATAACTGGCTGTGATAGAAGGAGTCAATGTAACAACTAGCTGTGATAGAAGGAGTCAATGTAATAACTGGCTGTGATAGAAGGAGTCAATGTAACAACTAGCTGTGATAGAAGGAGTCAATGTAACAACTGGCTGTGATAGAAGGAGTCAATGTAACAACTAGCTGTGATAGAAGGAGTCAATGTAACAACTGGCTGTGATAGAAGGAGTCAATGTAACAACTAGCTGTGATAGAAGGAGTCAATGTAACAACTAGCTGTGATAGAAGGAGTCAATGTAACAACTGGCTGTGATAGAAGGAGTCAATGTAACAACTAGCTGTGATAGAAGGAGTCAATGTAACAACTGGCTGTGATAGAAGGAGTCAATGTAACAACTGGCTGTGATAGAAGGAGTCAATGTAATAACTGGCTGTGATAGAAGGAGTCAATGTAACAACTGGCTGTGATAGAAGGGGTCAATGTAACAACTAGCTGTGATAGAAGGAGTCAATGTAACAACTAGCTGTGATAGAAGGAGTCAATGTAATAACTGGCTGTGATAGAAGGAGTCAATGTAACAACTAGCTGTGATAGAAGGAGTCAATGTAACAACTGGCTGTGATAGAAGGAGTCAATGTAACAACTGGCTGTGATAGAAGGAGTCAATGTAACAACTAGCTGTGATAGAAGGAGTCAATGTAACAACTGGCTGTGATAGAAGGAGTCAATGTAACAACTAGCTGTGATAGAAGGAGTCAATGTAACAACTAGCTGTGATAGAAGGAGTCAATGTAACAACTAGCTGTGATAGAAGGAGTCAATGTAATAACTGGCTGTGATAGAAGGAGTCAATGTAACAACTGGCTGTGATAGAAGGAGTCAATGTAACAACTGGCTGTGATATAAGGAGTCAATGCAACAACTGGCTGTGATAGAAGGGGTCAATGTAACAAATGGCTGTGATAGAAGGGGTCAGTTTAACAAGTTCGAGTTATTTCGAGTTATTACTTGGAATTATTTGCTAGCTTCGAGTAGTTATTCGAACGCTTCGAGTTGTTATTTGCTAGCTTCGAGTTATTTGCTAGCTTTGAGTTGTTATTTGCTAGCTTCGAGTTATTTGCTAGCTTTGAGTTATATGCTAGCTTCGAGTTGTTAATTGTTAGCTTCGAGTTATTTGCTAGCTTCGAGTTGTTATTTGCTAGCTTCGAGTTGCTATTTGCTAGCTTCGAGTTGCTATTTGCTAGCTTCGAATTGCTATTTGCTAGCTTCGAGTTATTTGCTATCTTTGCGTTGTTATTTGCAAACTTCAAGTTCTTTGCTAGCTTCGACTTATTTGCTAGCTTCGAGTTATTTTCTAACTTCGAGTTGCTGTTTGATAGTTTCGAGCTGTTATTTGCTAGCTTAGAGTTGTTATTTGCTAGCTTCCAGTTGCTATTTGCTAGCTTCGAGTTTCTGTTTGATAGCTTTGAGTTATTTGCTAGCTTCGAGTTATTTTCTAGCTTCGAGTTGCTATTTGCTAGCTTCGAGTTATTTGCTAGTTTCGAGTTGCTATTTGCTAGCTTCGACCTTTTATTTGCTAGCGTCGAGTTATTTGCTAGCTTCGAATTGCTATTTGATAGCTTCGATTTGCTATTTGGTAGCTTCGAGTTGCTATTTGCTAGCTTCTAGCTGTTATTTGCTGTCTTCGAGTTATTTGCTAGTTTCGAGTTATTTGCCAGCTTCGTAATCCCGCATATTTATTTTTCTATATTTTAAGAAATATAGAAGATATGGAATGAATCAACATTGGGCGAGGATACATCAATAATATTAGATATTCAGATGATACGGTATTGATTGCAGACAATCAACAGGCTCTGCAAAATTTAGTACACAGTACACAGTAAACAACACAGTAAACAACTACGGTTTTTTAATTTTTTTGCATATCCTTTACAGGACATCGCTGTCAACATCAGCATCTTTCAGCTGATTGTTGATTTCTTGGCAAGATTACGCTCAGTAGTTTGCCATTGCTTTCTGAGCGACCGGTTCCATACTATCATAAGTCACTGGCACGACTGGAACCGCTTCCAATTCTCTTGCACTGACGTCAACCACGAGAGTATTCAGGGTTACGGAGAAAGCTGCTAACCCCTCAGCCAGGGAGGCTGGCGAACAACTAGGGTTAGAACTGAATATTAAGAAAACATAGATTAGGGTCGTCACTGGGAAGAAGGAAATGCCACAATGTGATATACGAGTAAATGGGCATATTCTTAAGCAAGTGAATCGATACAGTTATCTCGGCTCAGTCATAACTTCTGATGGGAGATGCCTTGAAGAAATTAGAACAAGAATTGCCATTGCGAAGGTAGCCTTTTGCAAGATGAAAAACATACTGACCAATAAAAAGATATCAATTGAAACGAGAAAAAGAGTATTGAAGTGTTACATAGAACCTATTCTTTTGTATGGATGTGAAGCGTGGACAATAAGCAGTCAAGCTGAAAAACAGCTGGTGGCTGTGGAAATGTGGTTTCTGGGGAAAATGCAAAGAATACCATGGGCAGACAGAAAAACCAATGAACAAGTCCATCAAGAAACAAATGAAGATCGTAAACTGATTAGAGGCATTAGACGTAGACTATCAATTTATTTAAATTTTTTTTTTTTTTTTTTTTTTTTGGGGGGGGGGGGGGCATGATATGAGAAGAAATGAATTGGAGAACTTGGTGACGACTGGCAATATCGAAGGGAAGAGACAAAGGGGAAGACCGAGAAGTAAATACCTGAATGGCTTGGCCACGTGGCATGGTCGAGACAGGAACACAGAGCTGATCCACGACTCTGATTATCGAGTGAGATGGCAGAACATGACCGCCCACGCTTATCGGCATGGCACATGATGGATGGATGGAATCCCGCATACCGCTTTCGAAACACAGCTGCGGGCGATTTGAAAGCAGACCGCCTTGTATTGGTTTTCATACAAAGGTATGAGTGCCCGTCGTTCAGAAAGCAATGGTAAACTATTGAACGTAAATTCACCAAGACATCACGAACAGCCAAAAACTATATGGTTGACTGCAACGTCCATTAAATCATATGCAAGTAACTTCAGATTGTATGTTCGTAATAAAGTCGTTAATATGTCCCCTTATGGCCAGTCTTATGACTTTGTTAATTATGAAGCAACGTATATAACATGTTCAATTTGTTCACTGTTGATTGTAATGTTTGGTTGACCCATGGTATAATCTGTGGACATTATTTGTCTTTTTCATGCTTTAACTCTTGAATTGAATTCCCAAAAGAATGTTGTTCGTACTAGAAGAACATCTCACTATCACAGTTATTAGATGTAGATTGGGACTGCTTACCGTGTCCAAGAGTCAGCTGATGGAACTAGAACACGTCCAGAATGAAGCTATGCGATCTCCGACGGCATGGATTAATTCATCTGTTGACTCCCTTCCGTGCTATGGCGCAATATGTCGAGAATTGGGACGCAGAGGTGTTTCCAAGGCACCAGGGCCGGGTTATATACTGGCCAAGACCTATTGACAGGTCCCTTCGGGGCCCTGGCTAAAGTCAGTAGAGTCGGCGAGTGTCTGCGTGTATGGCGAGGAACCACCAGTCTGCACACCAATAAGCCAGACATGAGACAACGGGTACTCACGCAAACCTCAGGTCCTGCATGACATCACGCTGATGTTGGACAACAGGATGCCTTCATCCGACATAGAGGACTTCGCGTTGGAGCTCAAGCCAACGAACACAAGCAAGCAAGCATTTCGAGAATTTTCTCACGCTGTATTCTTCTATCTCTCTTTCCTCAAATCATTTGTCTTCTTATAATGTAGCTAAAAATTATGACTGCTTCATTCTGATGTTTGTGATAAAATGTCTTTGCAACTTAGCCTCACTCAAAATAGCCAGTTTGCTCATTTTGGCTGCCCAATGAATTTTCAGCATTCTTCTTTCAAACCACATCTTGAAGGCGTGTAAGGATTTTTTTCGTCTGTTTACTAATTGTCCAGGATTCGCAGCCGTATGTTAAAACCGGCTCTATGCAACACGCAATAATTATTTTTCTAACTTTAAACGACAAGCACCAACTGCATAAAATGGTATTTATTTGATAGAATGCAATTATTGCTTGCCCTATTGTGTTCGTTAACTCAGTTATGCATCTTCCATCTGATGTGATTCATGTGTCTTGATATCTGAATGTCTGCACTTGGGGTCCTATGCTCACGAGAAATACCAACAAGCAGATGTGAACCCACAACGACCAAGTCACGTGCAAGTGTAAAAGCCACCATTCTTCCACAGCTGCTATGCAATACATCCTCCACAGAACGCCACTTTCATCACAAGGCACTGGCTTGATTCTCAAGCTTTCGTCAGTTCTCCTGTCACATGCATTTACACCCGGGGTGTCCTTAACGTCCTTTGTCCACAGACGTGTAATTCGACACCTTCTTCCAGGAGCCGTACATTCAATTATGGTACATTCCGTATGACGTTTCATATTGCCAAAATATTTACAGTTTCCAAGAAGCTGCTTACGAGCCAGTTTTATTCCTTGTTCAGATCTTTAGTTGAATCAACATCCGACATGACAGCCCACGGGACATTCCCACACACGCTCCATACTCATCTTCAATAGTCAACGAAGAGTCCTAATACTAATACTAATGGTACCAGTATTCGCCTGATTTTGTGTCCGTCGGGCCTCTCCTCGAAGTCCTGTGGTCAATCGGATCTTCTGGTCACTCCCTGCAGCACCATTCTCTTCAGGTCGTCATGATCTACTATTAGGGGGGGGGGGGGGGGGGGGCTGAGTGGTCTCGAGGTATGGTGTCCGCCTCGAGTGCTGGAGGTCCCGGGTTCAAGCCCCGGTGAGGACCGGGATTTATTTAAAAGATTCACCTGGACTTCTAGTAATAAAATTTCCCCTGGTCTCTGGGTAGTGAGATCGGACGCCCGTGTGTATTGTTGCGCACGTAAAAAATCCCTTGGCAGTTGGAAATCGAAAAAGAGTAGCCTAAAGGCGCTGCCCGGGCAAAATTTCGAGATAAAAATCTACCCAAAGTATTTCAGGAACCTCGCCGATGCAACGGAGTTCGTGCATTGAGCTGAGTTTCTCCAGACTCAGGTTGGAGTTAGGAGGAAAACGGAGCACTTATGGGTTAAACCGTGTGCCGTGATGTTGATCCAACGACTAAAACGACTATGATCTACCCGTTCTTCTGAACTATATACACGATCAGAAAGTGCCCCGACCACATCTGCCACATCATTCACCAGTACCCCACCGAGCGGTGCAGACCCAACCAATCTGTCCACCTGCTCGTTTCCCACAACACCTGCATGTCCTGGGGGACAAATGTCACAGATGTTCTTAATTTGAGATCGTATACAATTTCAAGAGCATTCTTCTTCTGTAAAATGTAATTTCAAAAGCCTCGATTTTCTTCTTCGGTGATTGTGAAATATAAAACAATGTATTACCTTGGTGAATGTAAACACAACAGGCACATATAAGAGATTGCACGTTTCATTATCTGCCATATGTTTCTGCATCACCTTACGTGCCTAATAAATAATTATATATCTCAGCACTTATGGACTATAACTCTGCAGTACGCACCTGATGTTAAGTTAAGTTAGTTGCATATCCTTTACACGACGTTGCAGTCAACACCAGCATTTTTTTACTCTTGTGATCTCTTGGCATATTTACGTTCAGTAATTTGCCATTGCTTTCTGAACGACCGGCACCCATATCATTTCGTAAAAAATATCAACACAACGCGGTCTGCTGCCAAATCGCGCACAGCTGTGTTTCGAACGCGGGTATGCGGGATCACTAACTGCGTCCATAACACCCTCGCCGCGGAGCAGGCACGCAACTGATGAGATGCGGGAAAATATGCCAGGCATAAGTTCTGCAGCCTATTGTTTGGGGCTTCTTTGGTTAGATTGTGACGTGATCTATGATTCACTTCCATATTTTGTCACGGGAAAGATGCATACAACATTTACATGAAATTACATTGAACGAATATGCAATAGCTCAACTCGTTCAGCGCGTGATGCACAACTGGCAATTCTCCCGTAAATTCAACTATCAAACAGTGTGTTCTCCTACTATTTGCATTTGGTTATGAGCATATGAAAGAAAGTTAGCTTCCCTATGGTAATTTCCACTTTGTATTTAGCCACTTTGAAAGTAGTGCACTTATGAATATTCATAATTAAACCCACCCCCATGGCATCTGCTGCGACGAAACCTTCCATAGCTCAAAGAGTTATGCTCGAGCAAAAGTATACAAACGATGAATGAATGATGGATGCTGTTTTCGTTTACCGCACACTTCCTCCTGGGTAGTTTATCCTTGTTTTGTTCAACTATCACAGGAAACGAAAGTTCCCCCCTGTTGGTTTAACCCGGGTCTGGTATGTGAAGATATATGCGGAGGCAAGGTCTTTTACAACACGGGTTCCAAAACTGTGTTCAAGGTGTAGCACTATGCGTTTATAGGCCACATCCTAGCTTCCTAGTGTTTGTAAACAAGCAAACGGACGCTAATGTTTCAGTATTTTGGCCTAGTGCAAAGTTACAACCTATCCGCAACCTAGATCTGTCCACTGCCATTCAAGGGGCGGTAACACTCTGAGAACCACTGATGTAGAAGTCGGCATGTGTTCCCAGTCTTGTGGAATCCAGACTTTGGTAGGCCTACGCGAATCTACAAGATGAGCCTAAGTACGACAGGGCTCATTCACATGATGTTGACGCTCGCAGGCGAAGGAAGCGCAAAAGAATATACGTGGTATGTGCCTGTGTTGAAATGTATGTTGATGTAGGTAATGATGAAGACAGCTTACAGACGGAATTACCAAGTATTGAAGGCTTTGTTGGCGTGAAGTAGCGAATGAAGACGAAAGCAATACAGATCTCAATACACTGTAATGAAAGGATGTTGACGAGAGGTAGATCATGATGAAGGGAAGGAATACAGATGGCATTACACTGTATTGAAAGGTATGTTGATGTAAGGTGGATCATGAAGAAGACAGCAATACAGATGAAATAACCATGTACTGAAAGCTATGTAGAAGTGGGGTAGTAAATGAAAAAGAACGGTATGGGAATGGTATTACTCTGTATTGAAAGTTATGTTGGTATTTTTTTTGTGTGTGTGTATATATATATATATATATATATATATATATATATATATATATATATATATATATATATATATATATATATACTTGTTGAACGTTGTTTTAGTATTATTATTATTCTCATATTATTTATTTAATTATTTATTTCAATACCCATTTCCTTGCTGTGATTTCTGTTCATCGGGATTGAGTTCCTTGCAAGGATGCAAGGAACGAAAACTGTGTCTCTGTTTCGCCCTTGTCTTCCTTTGACTCCCTCTCTCCCCCTCTCTTTATCCCACTCTCTCTATATCTCTCTCCCCTCTCCCCCCCCCCCTCTCCCTCACTTTATCAGGAACCACACATACCGGTTTCAGCTGATACATTCCCACATATGGTTAACTTCCCTCTTCTACCTCTCCCCTTGAAGGGTTCCATTAGTGTAATATCTTTTCCTGATGGTTGTGATGTCTTATCCTGTAAGAACTGCAGCTGTTAATACCATAGCTATAATTGTCTTATCTGTACAAGATTGTCTCAACATTTTTCTCAATTGCATTCTCCACTACCTCTTTGTATATGTTTACGTGATTCTTCTTCTGCTGCTTGGACCTTGCCGTCTTGACAGATGATAGTTTGTTACATTGTGCTTCAAAAAGAAATAATAACTACAACCCATGGTGGTAGCGAATATCAGACCAATTCGTGCGGTAAATGTTCGTCCAGAATGGATGCATGTGAATACGTGGTCATTTCCACCATCACGCACAGATCGGTGTGTAACCTATCTGCATTGATTTTCTCCTTCGTCTTCATTCTATTCCTGATCTCGTCCCTTCATACAACACGTTTAGTACCGACTTGCTCCCAAGGTGCAATATCAATGCCTGTATCAATCATATCCCACTTACACACATCTTTGTATCGTTGTAGAGGCCGACCCAGAGATCTTTTACCCATCTGTAATTCACCAAAAAAGATGATATGCAGAGGTGATTCTTCTATTAGCTTGAAAACTGATATAAATGTGAAAATAACGTGACAATCACAGTAAAGACATGTTAAGAAAACATATTTTTGAAACCATGGTAATGCCAA
Organism: Cepaea hortensis; assembly: GCA_963921405.1. NCBI lineage: Eukaryota > Metazoa > Mollusca > Gastropoda > Stylommatophora > Helicidae > Cepaea > Cepaea hortensis. Next base: position 68,346,619 of record OY992884.1, read on the forward strand.
GTCGCTTGCCTTCCAAGACAGAGGTCTGGGTTCAATCCCAAGCAGTTGCAGGATTATTTTTTCAGGGCGGCTCTATGTCATTCAGGATGCTCTGTGGCGAAGGGGTTACAAATGCAGTAAGTAATCTTGCCCACCTGCTTTCAAAACACAACTGCGGGCGATTTGGCAGCCGACCTCATTGCATTGATTCCCAAACAAAAGTATGAATGCCAGTTGTTCATACTGCAATGGCAACCTACAGAAGAAACCCAAACAACCAAACAACGCTGGGGTTGACTGCCAATCCCTGTAAAGGATATGCAACTATCAATGTCAATCCAGCCTCGTAAAAATTAGCATCAGACAACTTAAAGAACTTTCTGGGAAGGACAGTCTATGGCAGTGGTTCTCAACAGGTCGGGAATCCCCCCCCCCCAGAGGGGGGGGGGGGGGGGGATTAAGATTATTTCAAGATCGCGTTAATACAAGAACCGATTACTTGATATTGTTTTTCCCTTCATACTGTACGGTTCTGTACGTCTCACCCTTCTAGAATTCAATTTATAAAGTAAGTAGACACACAAATCATGTTTTATGTGGATGTATAGACTTATTTTAGTATGTGCTATTAAATTTAGCTTCCATTATTACGTATACTGTGTAGGGACGGGGCGGGATTTTTAGGTAGGAAATACGAAAGGGGGGAATGACGTCTGAAAACATGGTGAAGGGGGGCACGGGTAAAAAAAGGTTGAGAACCACTGGTCTATGGTAAAGGGAACAGCGTTGCAAGCATCAACGGAAAGGAATATGCCTCCAAATCGGTGGACTTCGAATCCGGTATGTCGGGATTGCGAGTCTGCGTTCACTACTCATAAGCCACATACGTCAACTTTATTTTTTTTAAATTTATTTTATTTTTCATTTCTTCGCTTAAATGTCTGTAATATGTGTTCATTTTAATCTTGCTACAATTTACGAAATGTCTTATTGGTTTTGTCTTTACATCTCTCCACCGTGGCTAAAGCCAGGGCGTTTATGTCCAGCGCCATTCTGTGTTTGGGTGTCACAAGCACTCACCCATTTATAGCCGTCTTTAGCGCTTCTTCTCTCGCCCCTCTTCTATCTATCTAGTATACATTTCAATCTCTCTCCGTCCAACCACCCATCCATCCATCCATCCATCCATCCATCCATCCATCCATCCATCCATGCAACCGTCCGTCCGTCCATCCATCCGTCCATGAGTGCGTACATCCATCCATCCGTCCGTCCGTCCACGAGTCCGTTCATCCACCCATCCATCTCTATTTCTCTCACACTCCGTATGTATATCTCTATCCCACCCATCCCCACCCCCCCTCTCTCTCTCTCTCTCTCTCTCTCTCTCTCTCTCTCTCTCTCTCTCTCTCTCTCTTTGTCTCTATATCTCTCGTGATTTCTCTCACCCTCTTTCTGCCTCTGTCTACCTTTCTGTATCTTTATCTCTCTATATCTCTGTCTCTTTACTCTTGTATGTCTCTGTATCTCTTTATCCCTGTATCTGTGTCTTTATCTCTCTATGTCTCTCCATTTCCCTATCCTCCTCTATCTCTGTGTATACCTCTCAGCATCTGTCTCTCTTTCCTTCTCCTTTTCCTCCACACCCCCCCCCCCCCCCCAAAAAAAAAACACCACTTCCTTTGCCTCTTAGGCACTTCCCATTCCCACAGAAGGTCTAGTCCTCCACAGAGTCAGTGAATCTCGGAAGCATCGATCAGATCTTCGGGCGTCACACATGTCCATTAGTTGCTCAGTTAACGTTACTTTGTTGCGGCTTCCCTGGGAGCTGTCATTCTGTCCCATCCTGTAACTATCAACCCCGTGTCCTCGCTTCCATTTCCCACACCCGGGTTCCTAAACTGTGTGAGTTGCACAACACCAGGGCACCGTCAATTGCTGTTTACCGACGGGGAAGACCGCGGTTTGTTTTAGCTGGTGTACACGGCTGAAAGAATAAAAGCTTTAACTCTTAAACTTCGAGTTCGCTCATGGCGAGGTAGGGAGTGAAATCCCTATACCGGTAGGCTGTATTCAAGCGTTGACTTCTCAACTGCTTTCTGAACTGGAGGTCTGCGTATAAGTCCAAATGACCAGCGTGTGGGACGAAACCACATCTCTGTGTCCGAGGAGAAAGTTTAAGCGCGTTACATGTATCAGCCACGCCGAATGCTAATGGTATTGTTTACTATACTGCATACCCTTTAAAAGATGTTGCAATGAACCCCAGGTTGATTTAATGGGCAGTTTTAACGTTCAGTAGTTTGCCATCGCCGGTGTCCCTACCCTAGTGTTAGCGACTTTCTCCGTAATCCCGTATATCCACATGAGGAACGTAACATGCGCGAGAATCGGTAGCGGTTCTCGCCGCGTTGGTAACTTAATGGTATGTGAGCCGGCAGCTCAGAAAGCAATGGCAAACTACTGGGCGTAATCTTGCCAAGAAATCAACAATCAGCTGAAAGATGCTGATGTTGACAGCGATGTTCTGTAAAGGATATGCGGAAAAAAAAAATATTTTAAAAGATGTTTGCCATTACTCTCTGAATGAGAAGACAGCGGAAGTCCAACTAACCGGTGTAGGGAACAATAATAATACTCCACCGTCAGGGCACCGGAAGTATAACAGCAAACGCATTAATCATCGCAGCCATGTTAACTTCTCACAGTATGATTACGGTAATTAAAACACCGTTTAACTGCGTGATTCTACTACTTGTAAAACAATGCTACACTGCTATACGTGTTCTGTATGATGTAAAACAACGCTACACTGCTATATGTGTTCTATTTGATGTAAAACAATGCTACACTGTTATATGTGTTCTGTGTGATGTAAAACAATGCTACACTGCTATATGTGTTCTATTTGATGTAAAACAACGCTACACTGCTATATGTATTCTATTTGGTGTAAAACAATGCTACACTGCTATACGTGTTCTGTATGATGTAAGCCAATGCTACACTGCTATATGTGTTCTATTTGATGTAAGCCAATGCTACACTGCTATATGTGTTCTATTTGATGTAAAACAATGCTACACTGTTATATGTGTTCTATTTGATGTAAAACAACGCTACACTGCTATATCTATTCTATTTGATATAAAACAATGCTACACTGATATACGTGTTCTGTATGATGTAAAACAATGCTACACTGCTATACGTGTTCTGTATGATGTAAAACAATGCTACACTGTTATATGTGTTCTATTTGATGTAAAACAATGCTACACTGCTATATGTGTTCTACTTGATGTAAAACAATGCTACACTGCTATATGTGTTCTAGTTAACGTAAAACAACGCTACACTGCTATATGTATTCTATTTGATGTAAAACAATGCTACACTGCTATATGTGTTCTAGTCGACGTAAAACAACGCTACACTGCTATATGTATTCTATTTGATGTAAAACAACGCTACACAGCTATATGTGTTCTGTATGATGTAAAACAATGCTACACGGCTATACGTGTTCTGTATGATGTAAAACAACGCTACACTGCTATATGTGTTCTATTTGATGTAAAACAACGCTACACTGCTATATGTGTTCTATTTGATGTAAAACAACGCTACACTGCTATATGTATTCTATTTGATGTAAAACAACGCTACACTGCTATATGTATTCTACTTGATGTAAAACAACGCTACACTGCTATATGTGTTCTATTTGATGTAAAACAATGCTACACTGTTATATGTGTTCTATTTGATGTAAAACAACGCTACACTGCTATATGTATTCTACTTGATGTAAAACAACGCTACACTGCTATATGTGTTCTATTTGATGTAAAACAATGCTACACTGTTATATGTGTTCTGTATGATGTAAAACAATGCTACACTGCTATACGTGTTCTGTATGATGTAAAACAATGCTACACAGCTATACGTGTTCTGTATGATGTAACACAACGCTACACTGCTATATGTATTCTATTTGATGTAAAACAATGCTACACTGCTATACGTGTTCTGTATGATGTAAAACAATGCTACACTGCTATACGTGTTCTGTATGATGTAAAACAATGCTACACAGCTATACGTGTTCTGTATGATGTAAAACAACGCTACACTGCTATATGTGTTCTATTTGATGTAAGCCAATGCTACACTGCTATATGTATTCTATTTTATGTAAAACAATGCTACACTGCTATATGTGTTCTACTTGATGTAAAACAATGCTACACTGCTATATGTGTTCTAGTTAACGTAAAACAACGCTACACTGCTATATGTATTCTATTTGATGTAAAACAATGCTACACTGCTATATGTGTTCTAGTCGACGTAAAACAACGCTACACTGCTATATGTATTCTATTTGATGTAAAACAACGCTACACTGCTATATGTGTTCTATTTGATGTAAAACAACGCTACACTGCTATATATATTCTATTTGATGTAAAACAACGCTACACTGCTATATGTATTCTACTTGATGTAAAACAACGCTACACTGCTATATGTATTCTATTTGATGTAAAACAACGCTACATTACTATTTTTGTTCTATATAATGTAAAGCAATGCCATTCTGCTATATATGTTATATTTTATCCTGGTCGGCAATTGCTCTAGGATCGAAATTCCGACAGGCAAACAGAGCATTGCTTTGCTGATCTATCAGCTTCTGTAGCTTGTCTTGGTCCAGATGTATTGGTGTTAGTTATCTTTCCTCTGGGATAATTTAGACAGGCCGAGAGGGTGATTATATTGCATAGCCAACGCATGGTCTCTGCAATTCAACCTAGGCTTTGTGCCATTTAAAGGTGGTTTATCCATCTATTATGTGGTTGTAAATATTATGCCATTTTTTAAACACAGTGTAACAAACTATCGTCTGTCATGGCGACAATATGCCAGTGCAGTACACGTTGTCTGTATACACCAGGGATAAGAGAGGAAAGAGTGCGAATTCTTCCTCGTTTGCTGCCTATTGTCTCCCAAATAAGCGCGAACTCTCAACCAACTTAAGCCTAGTCATTTGTAGACTATTTCATATTTGTTGGAATTTGCTAGAATTCCGGATTTGTCTGGAGACTCGGGTTCGAATCCTCGGTAAGGTGTGGATTTTTTTTTTTTTTTTTTTTTGGGGGGGGGGGTCCCGGGTCAATAAAAACAAATACAAAATAACAACCACCTTATAACCTGCACAGATCGCGTTGACTGCACTAGCCAGGCGATGTTAATTCCTCAAGCTCAAGACCCCTCCCCCATCCCCTGGCCTACGCCGCAAGGTATTACAGGCAGTTGATGACAGTCAGATTCGGCAGTTAAAGTTGTCTACATGATGAGGTAGTATGTCGTAAACCAAACATCCCTGGTCGTCTCTTAGGACACACATGATAGTTTACAGTGTTACAATTCTTTGCTTCCATTATGGACCCCAAAAGCCGCGGCCGGAAGGAGAGCAGCAACATTGATCATATTATTTGCCTCCAATGTTCTTAGCAATAAATATTGCGTGATACTATTCCTTCGCCTGAACATATCTAATACCCCCACCTTCCGCCCTTTTTCTCTTACGTCGGGGAACTGTCACATCCGTAATTTCCGTTTCATGTTAACAACAACTCCAGATCCGGATCGAAAAGTCCGGGTTGTAATTGGTATATACAATGTCGGGTGAGAATTACATTGTAGGGTTTTCATTTATTCATGCTGGCCATGTATGTATGATTATCTCATGTGGAAGTCAGCGGTTTCTGTACTGCCTGCCGAATGTAAGGAGGGGTAAAGGGGCATTTGAATCACTTGATTTGAAATGTTTCGGAGACTCCTGTTGGTCGTCGCTAGAGCTACGGAGTTCGTACTTTATTCGACGCTGTCCGCGCTGCGGAAAGAAACCGAGCCATATGGGATAAAACCCGGTGCAATGAAATCGACCCTGTCGACCTTTAAGCGACTTTTTGGAATCACTTGCGCTACATTTACAATGGGTAAGATTGGGGCTGAGTTGAGTCAAGAACCGACATCACAGCACTCGGGACATTCCCATACGTGCTCCAACTTCATCTTCAACAACCAACGAAGAGTCCCAATACTAATGGTTAAAAGTTAGTTGCATTTCCTTTACAGGACGAAGCATTCAACCCCAGCATTTTCTGGCTGTTCGTGATTCCTTGGAAAGTTTACGTTCAGTTGTTTGCCATTGCTTTCTGAACGACCGACACCATACCATTTCATAAAAAGCTAACGCACGGCGATCTGCTGCCAAATTGCTCGCAGCTGTGTTTCGAAAGCGATATGCGCGATTACGAACTGCGTCAGTAACGCCGTCGCCACGGAGCCGACATACTAATGGTAGTGGCTGGATTATGTGTCCGTCTGACGTTTCTTTGGCGGATTGGATGTTGGCCAGATCACCATTCTCCTCCATTCTGTACACATGATCCCACAGGCCTGGCCATATCTGCTTTATCTGGCACCAATAGGCCTAAAGCACCCAGCGGTGCTCATTCAGCCAGTTTGTCCTCCTGCTGTTTCCCATCACATCATGAATGAATCACCAAAACACGAGAAGTAAACGGTAAGCTTTACTGGAACACTATTACAAGAAACAAAATTGACGTTTCAGTTAAAACTTTCGTCAGCACAGAAACAAGGAACAGACATCGGCATTAGGGTACAACACACTAGCACGCCCTATGGACAGTATTCAAGGATGCTCTCTATCTTTAAATCTTTAATTGAAGTATGCCATTCTACATGGAGCGTACCTGCTTACAACGGTAGCTGTGAATATAGTGCGAGCGACGGGGAGTTTCCAGTTATGCTCAGATAAATGCAATAATGCTACATCACTAGACTAGAAGAGAAAGGCAACCTAATGTCTCAGTGGCTGTGTGTGGTTAACGCAGTGGATATGATAAACTCATATGTATGCCTGGAACTCACTGTATTCGACAAACAATAAACGATTATTCAAATGCATCGAGGCCATAACAATGAGGCATCTAAAACCGGGGTTATGCCGACAAAAAGATTTCACGGTAACTGCGATAACGGCGGGGATAATACTGCTGCACATTGGAACAGTATCTGAGACTATATGCTATGTATTGCAACCAAAATATCATTTATCTATTAATTTCATAGCTTTCTTTGGTCATGCTTTGTGTATAAGGTTATTGGAGAGCATCGTGACAACTGGAAAGATCAAGGGGAAAAGAGGCAGAGGCAGACCAAGAGAAATGATGCCGGATGGATTGAGACGGTGGTATGGATGAATATCAACAGCAGAGTTGATCCAGAACACCAACGACGAGATATACGGAGAGACATGAAAGCCTAGGCCAGCTGGCATGGCACTTGATGATGATGATTCCCTTCATATGTTATATAGCTCTGTTGTAGCACCTGACGAGATGCAGCCAAATATGCCAGGCAGTAAACCGTGCAACCTAATGTTTGTGACTGTGACTTCTGTGTTAATTCATTTGCAATTGTTGTGTTGCTCTTCGTCTGACAGCGCCTGTGGCTGGGGAGGTGTTTTCTTCTCTCCCACTGTCTATTTCGTTTCTAGTAAACTGTGAATCCCCGCAGCCTGGTGACATTTACATCTGTTAAGACCGTCCGCCAACAACAATCTGTTCCTTCATCAGCTGCCGCAATTGGCACGAGCATCGGCAAATTTCTAGGGAGATCCTGCTGTTTCTTATATGGCGCAATCAGGCGGGAGATCTGCGCCATGGGAGATGGTACTTGAATCCTCCTGGTGCATCCCAGTGTATTACAGCACCTGCATGACGTGACGCAGGCGGACTGGGTTAAAGGTTATTTGGAATTATGGCTGCGTGTCAGTGTGTATACGGTGCTTGAATAAGATTATCTGATATGTTTTCTGTGTGACTGTATGCGGCTGCAAGCGCGTTTGTCTTCTTGTATTTTCTTTGGACATTAGCGGCACTGCGCAGAATAGTTGGGCTAAAATATTATGTAATACACAAACATATCAATTGAGGACCTCTTTGAGACCGAAAAGACATTTTATAATATATTTACATGTAAATCACGAAGACACAAACAATAGATTGCAATATTTATTGCCTGGCATATTTCACTGCATCTCATCAGGTACATAATGCAGAATTCATACAACAAAAAGTAAAATAACTAGATAAATCCTTCAAGCTGAAATATACACATGTTTTCAGATTAATGTCAATTGTCTACCGTGGTAATTTAAAAAAAAAATTATGTGAAGCTTGGACAATGAGCAAACAAGCTGAAAAACATCTGATGGCTGTGGAAATGTGGTTTCTGGGGAGAATGCAAATTATACCATGGACAGACAGAAAATCCAATGACCAAGTCCTACAAGAAACAAATGAAAATCGTACAATGATTAGAGAAATTAGACGCAGACAGTCAACATTTTTTTGGAGATGTTATGAGAAGAAATAAATCGGAGAACTTGGTGACAACCGGCAAGATCAAAGGGAAGAAAACAAGAGGAAGACAGAGAAGTAAATACTTAGATGGCTTGGCCACGTCGCCGAGACAGGAACATGGAGCTGATCCACGACTCTGGTGGTTTAGTGACATGGCGAATCATGACTGCCCACGCTTACCGGCATGGTACATGATGGATGGATGGATACGGGATTGCGAATCACGTTCTAAATCCCTTCGCAACAACGTCGGATATTCTTAACCAGTTGTTATTTTAAACTATCTTACTTCGCTTGTTGCTTTAAACCAATCAGCCCAAACTGTTAATTTAAGCCACTTTATCTCAATAGTTACGTTTAACCACTACATCCCAATTGCTACTTTACACCCGGTTTTACTGGTTGTAACCTTATACCAACCCAACCCAGTTGTTACTTGGAATCACCATATCCCAGTTGTTACTGCACCTTTCTAACAGTTCTAACACAGCTATGAAGTCAAGAAACAACTACCTGCCTGTAACAGAACAGAACATTAATAGATATCATACGCTTATAAAAACCATTCTGGAAGGCAATGATGAGGGCAAGCGAGCAAGAGGTAGACAACGATACAAGTGGGAAGATAACATCAAGAGGTGGACGAACATCAGCCTGACAGAATTTAGTCAGGGCGAGAGACAGACAATGTTGGAGATCCATTGCAGCCAACCTTCATTGTGGAGACGGCACCTGATTGATTGATGAACAGAACGGTTTAGGAAAGAAATTGAAGGAAGATAACATGCAAGAATAGACACACTCCTAGAACTAGTACCATCTGCGTTTGCAGTTTATGATATGTGGTGAGCGAAAACAGCAGACTTCGCGTACTGCCAAACAAAACAGTTTTATAACAAACATGCAGGAAGGAAACGTTGATGGAAGGCAAGCAGCATGTAAAACTATACTGGAAGGAACAGTTGACGGAAGGCAAACAACAGGTAGGCAACGATACACGCTAGAGCATGTTGAAGGTAGTTGAGCAATAGGTTGACCAGCTATATACATGGGGAAAGTTCAAGGTAGGCGAACAGCAGGACTGCAGCGAAACAAATGGGAAATTTATATGGTGGAAATGCAAGAGGTAAGCAGCCTTACAAATGGGGAAAATGTGAAGCTAGGCAAGGAAGACGTAGGCAGCGACACAAGTGGGGAAAGGTTGAAGGTAGGCAAGGGAGAGGTAGGCAGCGATACAAATGGGGAAAATGTGAAGCTAGGCAAGGAAGACGTAGGCAGCGACACAAATGGGGAAAGGTTGAAGGTAGGCAAGGGAGAGGTAGGCAGCGATACAAATGGGGAAAGGTTGAAGGTAGGCAAGGGAGAGGTTAATCACCGATACAAATGGGGAAAGGTTGAAGGTAGACAAGGGAGAGGTAGGCAGCGATACAAATGGGGAAAAGTTGAAGGTAGGCAAGGAAGAGGTAGGCAGCGATACATATGTGGAAAAATTTAAGGTAGGCAAGGGAGAGGTAGGCAGCGATACAAATGGGGAAAAGTTGAAGGTAGGCAAGGGAGAGGTTAATCAGCGATACAAATGGGGAAAGGTTGAAGGTAGGCAAGGGAGAGGTAGGCAGCGATACAAATGGGGAAAATGGGAAGCTAGGCATGGAAGACGTAGGCAGCGACACAAATGGGGAAAGGTTGAAGGTAGGCAAGGGAGAGGTAGGCAGCGACACAAATGGGGAAAGGTTGTAGGCAAGGGAGAGGTAGGCAGCGATACAAATGGGGAAAGGTTGAAGGTAGGCAAGGGAGAGGTTAATCAGCGATACAAATGGGGAAAGGTTGAAGGTAGGCAAGTAAGAGGTAGGCAGCGACACAAATGGGGAAAGGTTGAAGGTAGGCAAGGGAGAGGTTAATCAGCGACACAAATGGGGAAAGGTTGAAGGTAGGCAAGGGAGAGGTAGGCAGCGATACAAATGGGGAAAAATTAAAGGTAGGCAAGGGAGAGATAGGCAGCGATACAAATGGGGAAAATGTGAAGCTAGGCAAGGAAGACGTAGGCAGCGACACAAATGGGGAAAGGTTGAAGGTAGGCAAGGGAGAGGTAGGCAGCGATACAAATGGGGAAAGGTTGAAGGTAGGCAAGGGAGAGGTTAATCAGCGATACAAATGGGGAAAGGTTGAAGGTAGGCAAGGAAGAGGTAGGCAGCGACACAAATGGGGAAAGGTTGAAGGTAGGCAAGGGAGAGGTAGGCAGCGATACATATGGGGAAGAGTTGAAGGTAGGCAAGGTAGAGGTAGGCAGCGATACAAATGGGAAAAAGTTGAAGGTAGGCAAGGGAGAGGTAGGCAGCGATACAAATGGGGAAAAGTTGAAGGTAGGCAAGGGAGAGGTAGGCAGCGATACAAATGGGGAAAACTTTAAGGTTGGCAACGGAGAGGTAGGCAGCGATACAAATGGGGAAAGGTTGAAGGTAGGCAAGGAAGAGGTAGGCAGCGATACAAATGGGGAAAGGTTGAAGGTAGGCAAGGGAGAGATTAATCAGCGACACAAATGGGGAAAGGTTGAAGGTAGGCAAGGGAGAGGTAGGCAGCGATACAAATGGGGAAAGGTTGAAGGTAGGCAAGGGAGAGGTAGGCAGCGATACAAATGGGGAAAACTTGAAGGTTGGCAACGGAGAGGTAGGCAGCGATACAAATGGGGAAAGGTTGAAGGTAGGCAAGGAAGAGGTAGGCAGCGATACAAATGGGGAAAGGTTGAAGGTAGGCAAGGGAGAGGTTAATCAGCGACACAAATGGGGAAAGGTTGAAGGTAGACAAGGGAGATGTAGGCAGCGATACAAATGGGGAAAAGTTGAAGGTAGGCAAGGGAGAGGTAGGCAGCGATACAAATGGGGAAAAGTAGAAAGAAGACGACCCTCAGGCGTCTCCGAAAAAATGCACTCGTGAACCGAAGGTCGCCACCCACAATCGAACCCACAACCTTCGGAGCCTAAGTCAGATGGCTTGAGCACTTCACCACGGAGGTAGGCAGTGATACAAATGAGGAAAAGTTGAAAGTGCATAAGTAGGAAGAAGGCAGCGATACAAATGGGAAAAAACTGAAAGTGCACAAGCAGGAGGTAGACAGTGATACAAATGGGGAAAAGTTGAAAGTGCACAAGCAGGAAGTAAGCAGCGAAACAAATAGGGAACAGTTGAAAGTGCACAAACAGGAAGTAAACAGCGATAAAAGTGGGGAAAAGTTGAAAGTGCACAGGCATGAGGTAGGCAGCGATACGAATGGCATGAAAATATCAATAAATGAACGAACACCGATCTGTCATTGCATATTACCAGGACAAGGAACAGAAAATGCTATAGATCTCTTATAGAGAACATTCGTTACGGAGGCGGTACTTGATGGGTTAACACAAAATAGCAAATGAAAGAATTGCCATGTGAAAATAGAGGTTAGGAAAGAATAAAACAAACATGCAAGAACAAAGGGGTGTAGTATGGACCTGAGGAGAGGAAAGTAAAAAAGGGAGTCCGTCTTACTCCCTGGGACATGTTCGGTATATTGTGCCAGCTCCATATTATTTTAAACAAATGGATACTCTATTGGTCACGTGATCAAATACCCAACCCGACCGCCTTTACATTCATTCATTCATTCATTCATTCATTCATTCATTCATTCATTCTATAGAATGTCCTTTGCAGAACCTTGCTTCCATACCAACCTTTCGGAAAACCTCTCGATCACAAACAAGATGCCCCGCGTCCGATACACCCATCTGGAGATCATCCGCCACACCCTGCACCCATCTTCTCTTTGGCTTTCCTCTTCTTCTCTTCCCGGACATACACCCCCCCCCCCATTATTGTTCTCTCCAAACTTTCATGACGTTTCAAGTGACCAAAATATTTCAATTTTCCGTGTTTTATGGTCTTTGGTAGCACACCTTCTTCAATATTCTAATCTTGTCGATGAATTTTATATTCCATACAATTTACTAACACCATTTTTAAGTTGGACCAACCTGGGAGCTCAGATCAAGGAGGATCTGAGGAGAGGGAGGGGGGGGGGAGTGAATCCACGTCTCAGGGTTGATTTTTTGTATATTTTGCTCTCTCGCTTTGAACTTAAACGTAGTCCACATACACTACTTCTAGTAGCAGTGGAATGAATGTGAGGATTATCTTTCCCTATTACATGTGTCCCTCGCCATCAAGTGCACCCACTCCGATTTATGAGGTACTTGTAATTTTCGTCCTCAAGTCAAAGACGAGACGTTAACATTTTAGTCCAACTGTCCGATGCAGGGGTTGATCCCCCTCGGCATCAGCACACCGGATGTTTAAGAACACGCGTTCGTATCCATTCGGTCATGCTGACCTCCAGATGATTGAGATTTGAACTCATGACCACCGATTCGACGGGCCGGCCTGGCAGCCATTGTGTACCGAGCTCCTGGAGAAACGAGCGTGCTCAAATTAGTTTGGACGAAATCAGGTTTGCCAAATCAGCTTCATCTAGACACGAATGCGTTTGTTAAAACTGCTCTGTGGGGAAACAAATCGTGGTTGTCCGTGTTTGTTGCTGATAAAATGTATCAGTTTTTATATTTGTTTGTACATCGAAAAAAAAAAAACTGAATGTTAGAATGTAAATAACAGCTTTCGTAGCCTTGACAAGATTCACCCATTTTCTACACTTGACAGAATCAAGCTGTATGTATACTTCATTATGAAATGATGTGCTTAACTTTAAGAAAAGCTCGATTTTCCTCGTTTAATATTCAATTGTGATTTAAACTGTACAAAATTTAAGCTCGGAGAAAATATATATATATATATATTCTCAATTTACTTGAAATTTGTAACATCGATGCATGCATGTTCGGTATTAAAGTTGGATGTAAAGATCTCCTCCTATGGATGCCAAAATCATGGGCAAGTAGTACACAAGCAATAATAATCCCTTGAAGCTTCAGAGATGAGGTTTACCAAACCAAAAAAAAAATGATTAAGATCCATGGGGCAGACAGAACGCTTAATCTTAACTTTTTGAGGAAGGCTGAGACACAAAGACAAGTTATCGCAAACATCAGAAAGAGACAGTCATCATTTCCGGCTACATGATGACAAGACAGAACTTGAATACCATGTGGATAGATGTGTGGAAAGCGAGATAGAGATAGACAGCGAGAGAACATTCTTGACAGTAGTGTGTCATGGCACGGAAGTGTGTCAGCTTACCAACTGCTGTTGAAGATCGCAAGATGTGTAGAAACATGAACACCGACGAGAGTGGCAAGGCACTTGGTTATGAACTTCAGCAATTAAAACATCTGTATATGTTCTACGTTGAGTTTGTTCCGTTGGTCGCTTTGAACTCAACCGTAGTCCATACACGTGCAACTACCGAGGTAGCTGGTTCAACCTGTACACCGGGTCGTTGGCCTTCTTGTCCTTGAATTGGGGGAATAAACAAGTACCTCAGAATCCGGAGTGAATTCGCCGCATGGCGAGATACACTGGTAAAAGGGAAAGTTAACTGAGTCAGTAACGAAAGATAATATATCGCTACATGTGATCTCCCATGTAGACAGAAGGACGATATTTCGCCATACTAGTGTCATCGTGCTGTTTGTTTTGTTTCGTTGTATCTTCCGGAATGTCAATGCTTAGTGAACAGAAATTTACGTTATACAGTCGAATCCACTTAAGTCGAACTCGGATCACTAGAATTTCGCTTAAGTCGACGTTATTGGCTTGGTACCTGCCAAGATCCTTCTTTATCTTTGTATAAAAGTTCCTGATAAGTCGAATTTGGTTAACTCGAATTTTCGGATTAGTCGAACATAAAAATGAATACCGACTATATAAATGTCCACGTTTAAGTCGAACTGTTCATTTCACCTCTCTCCCCCCCCCCCCCCCCCCCCCCCCCCCCAAAAAAAAATTGTTTCGCGAAAGAATGTGTATTTTTAGTCAGCCCAGAGAACAATCTCGCACATACGATATGTTACTACATGTCAACAATGGCTGCTAGTGGACGAAAGCTTAAAACTGTGTCTTTAAAAAGAAAGATTGAGCTGTTGGAAGAGGTTGAACATAGTGGGAAGAAGACAGTGAATATAGCTAGAGAATTTGGTATTCCAACATCGACACTTTCCGGCATTTTAAAGCATAAAGACCGCTATAAGCAATTGTTTTTCGAATGTCAAATCGACAGTGATAGGCAGAGAGCTAGAAGAACTGCTGCGTGCAATTTTGCCGATGCTGCCCTTTTAAAATGGTTCACTGTGATTAGATTGGCAAGTGTACCAGCAAATGGGCCTTTACTTATTGCGAAAGCAGAAGAATTTGCACGTCTTTGAGGTCATACAGACTGGAATTGTAGTGCTGGCTGGTTGGATCGTTTTCAAAAACGACATTGCATCACTTACAAGAATGTGTGTGGAGAGAAACAGTCAGTCGACGAAGCAAGACTCACTCATGGATAGAAGACGTGCTCAGACCTGCTTTAGTTAAATATAATTCTGCGAGCAGTGAGAGCAATGTTACTGACATTTCAGTGGGACCATTACTTGCTAGATTGTATAAAGAACTGAAGATTGATCCAGAGGATTTTGTGAACATTGACAATGATGATTTTACTAGTGCCATCTTTCAAGCACTGATATTATAGGGCTATGTATACAGTCATTCAACCCTTCCAGCCCTGACTATGATGATGAGGATGACTGTGGACTGCAAGCACAACCTGTATCGTGGTCAGATATTTTGGCATCAATTTAAAAAATTGACATTTACATGATGCAGAATGGATGTTCAGATGATGCAGTCTCACAATTTTGTGCCTTTAAACAGGCAATGGGAACATAAATCACAGACTTTGTCTTTAATTAATTTGAAAATTTTCAAAATTAAACATTTCAAAATTTTTGATATTGTATTACTATTTATTTGTTCACTGCCTGTGTTTCCTAAGTGGTACAATCATTTTACTCAATGCTACTGCATGGTATTAGTGTAAATTAGTGTAAATATGTGTGCAGTCTGGATAAGTAGAATTTCGGATAAGTAGAACAAATTCCTTCGGCGCCTGCGACTTCTATTTATCCAGACTCCACTGTAATACTTATGCAATTGATTATGCACCATATTTATTACAAGCTTACTTTTTTTGTTTGACACTGAATCAATTAAAGCATTTTATTTTTTTTTTAAACGATCGCCACTCGTAATCATAAATTTCCCTCCCCTACAAATGTTGCAAAGCATGCGCTTTTTAAGGCGCGTATATTGCGAGCTAACAAGGCATACCCGGCACATCAAAGCAATTACAGCAAGCAGAAATCAGTCGGGGCTCAGCATGAGCGCAAACAAATTCAATAACCCATAAACAATTACCCCGGGTGCTTCACCATGGCTGCGGCAGGAAGCGCCAATAAACAAGGGAATATTGCTCCATGCGCGTGACCTTGACAAACGGAAATGCCGCTAATTGTATCAGGCAGACGTGACAACAGGTCCGTGTTGGCCAATGAAACGCCGTCTGCCGTGGCTGTTGGTCACATTATTATCAGGTTATTTGGAAAATAAAAAACTGAAAACGCTGGCCCAAATGTCAGGATCAAATAAAACTGGGAATATCAAAACCGCAGAAAATGGATGCAATTGCGGAAAAAATAAAAGTACACAAAACTAAAAGTCTCTTTTGCAAGTCTTGTGACGTATTGGATGTAAGGTGCTGGCCCTAAATTTGTATATACCAATCGGTGAGTGCCGTCTCCGTGGTGAAGGGTGCTACGGACGCGATTCGTAAGCCCGCTTACCCTCGTTCGAAACACAGCTGCGACCGATTTGGCAGCAAACCGCATTGCGCTGGATTTTAACGAATTGGAATGGGAGCCGGTAGTTCAGAAAGCAATGGCAAATTACTGAACGTAAACGTGCCAAGACATAAACAACAGAGTTAAAATGCTGGTGTTGACGGCGATGTCCTGTAAAACGGATATGTCCCAATAAAATCGGTAAGTGATGTGGTCAATATCACAAGGGTCGCCTTTACTTCCAGGAACATTTCCTGGGACCCATTTGTAACTTGGGTTACCTGGATGCCCAGGTCAATTTTGTACATTCGTCGTGTTAGAGATTCGAACACATAACTACCAGACCAGCAAGCATGCACCATCATATTCCTCGTCCCATGTGTGAGGTAGTTAATACGACACCGGTCACCTTTACTGTCTAGGACAGGGCTGAGCAAACTACGGCCCGCGGGCCACATGCGGCCAGGCAGCTGATATTATGCGGCCCTCGAGGGCATTTAGAAATAAAAATGTTTACTTCGTTTTTTGTGATTTTGTTGAATTTTGCAGAATTTAATCTACCGTTATGAGTGTTGTAACATTTTTGATAAAATTGTCTTTCTAATTTTATATTTTTGTAAACAGTCCTTGACCTTCGTAATGTAATGCTAAAATGCGAATTTACCGATTTTAATATAGAAATATATTTATCGACATGTAAAAATTTAATAAGGATGATTTTATGAAAAACAGATATTTCTCCGGAGAATATAATGATTTATTTTGAAAGAAAATATTAAATTTAAATTTGTTTTGCTGTTATAAATTATTTCCACATTTACAATGTTCAAATTAATTTATTTGTTGTATTAGTCTTGATATAGACAGCTTTTTTTTTTGGGGGGGGGGGGGGGAGAGAGGCGATGGAAAACATCGTGACAACTGGAAAGATCGAGGGGAAGAGAGGCAGAGGCATACCACGAGAAATGATGCTGGATGGATTGCGACGGTGGCATGGAGGAATATCAACGTCAAAGTTGATCCAGAAAATCAAAGACCGAGATCTGTGGAGAATAATGAACGCCTACGCCAATCGGCACGGCACTTGATGATGAGTAGTCTTGATATATTTCTGAAATTTATTCTGAGTTTACTCCTTGTATTCCGAATATTATATTTTCACACACAGCCGGAGGTAGGTGTTGTTTCATTTTCTTTTTAAAGTTTTATAAAATTCTAACTGTTAGAATTGTATTAAAACAATGAATCTCACTATAAAAAAAAAAAAAACGTAATATTGAAGATGAATGTCGTGTTTTTAATGATGAATGGACAACTAAGTACTGTTTTATAAAAGTTGGGAGCAAATCAGTTTGCTTTTTGTGTCGTGAGTCAGTGGCTGTCTTCGAGGAGTACAATTTAAAAAGACATTATCAAATAAAACATTCCGATTTCGAATACAATTTAACAACCGAAGAAACGGAAAGGAAATGCCTAGATTTGGTTAAACATTTGGAGTAACAGCAAACTGTTTTCACTAAACAGTCTTCAATTCAAGATGCTGCAACAGAAGCTTATCTTGTGCTGTCAAACAGAATTGTAAAACAGAACAAGCCATTTTCTGACGGCGAGGTCATCAAGGAATGCTAGATGCAGCAAACATTATGTGTCCAGAACAAACAAACAAACAAACAAACAAACAAAAAACTAATCTGACAACATTATTTTATCAAGGAGATCGTCAGACGTGTTGACAAGATAAGTGACAATTTATGCATAAACTTCAAGATGCAAGTAAACAATGTTTGTGGTACTCTCTTGCTCAGAAAGCAATGGCAAACTACTGAGCGTAATCTTGCCAAAGAAATCAACATACAGCTGAAAGATGCAGGTGTTGACAGCGATGTCCTGTAAAGGATATGCTACAAAAAAAAAAAAAAAACCGTCACGGTGTTCTCCAATGTCTCTTTTCGCATTCATCTTTCCAGCCGTCACGATGTTCTCCGAGTCCATTTCCTCATTCATCTTTCCAGCCGTCACGATGTTCTCCAAGTCCATTTCCTCACTCATCTTTCCAGCCGTCACGATTTTCTCCAAGACCATTTTCTCATTCATTTCTCCAGCCGTCACGATGTTCCCCATTGTCTCCTTTCTCATTGATCCTTCCAGCTGTCACGGTGTTCCCCAATGTCTCCCTTCACATTCATCTTTCCAGCTGTCACGATGTTCCCCAATGTCTCTCTTCTCATTGATTGACCAAAGACCACACCCTCGTAAATAACCCTCGTTCACGCCTTACTAGAATCAGGTATATAGTGCTAGTCTTTTATGTTTATAGAGCAGTCGGCACTCCAGGGCTTATGTCGTCAATATCATAGGCCGCCTTCATTCCCTAGCACATTTCTTATACTTATTTGAGGCTGAATCGACATGAAAGCCCAGGTTCATTTTAAACATCCGCCTCATTGTAGATAGTAAGTTAGTCGCGGTTCCAACATCACTGCAACGGGTCGTCCCCATTATGCTCCGTTGCTGCCAGTGAATATCACAGAAAATACTCCTCACTGCCCCATGTGAAAAGTGAAAAAGACAGGAGTCTCGACAACCAACAGCCCGCTTAGGTAGAATGTGCATAATGTCGCTACCAGAATGTCAACACAAACGTCCTCCACGAAAAATACAGTTCATCATCGATGGAAACGGCAGTCCCTAGAAACCAGCAGCCACACATTACTGCACAAGACAAAACCAGTCCGTTTGCGACAAAGCCAGCTATGCCATTTTTCCCGATCATGCAGTTCAGGCCACAAACAACCGCGGGCAGATAGTAAAAGCATTTCCCTGTTCATAATGCAGCCGTCAGAATGTCAATACAAAAGTCCTCCTCGAAACAAAATGTTTCAACCTTGATGGAAGCGGTAGCCATTTTCAAATCCGGATGTTTTTCTAGATGTTCACATATATAATCTAGATATTTCTAGATGTTGTTTGTTCCGTTTCTAGATGTTTTCTGTCAAAGAAAAGTGGCCACCCTGCGCCACGTACAACATTTTTTCCGAACATGCAGTTCTCTGTTCCGCCACAAACAACCGCGGACAGATAGTAAAAACCTTGACTGTACATAGCCGTCGCGAGAATGCCAACACAAAAGTCCTGCAAGAAAAATACAGTTCATCTTTGATGGAAGCGGCAGTCATTTCCCCTTCCGGATTTTTTCTAGATGTTCACCTACACAGTGTAGATATTTCTAGATGTTGTTTGTTCCGTTTCTAGATATTTTCTAGCCAGCTACGTCATTTTTTCAGAACATGCAGTTCACGCCACAAACAAACCTCGGGCGGATATAAAAACATTTCACTGTACATAATGCCGTCGACAGAATGTCAACACAAAAGTCATCCACGAAAATACAGTTCATTGTCGATGGAAACGGCAATCATCATCATCATCATCAAGTGCCGTGCCGGCTGGCGTAGGCGTTCATGGCTCTCCACAGATCTCGGTCTTTGGTGTTCTGGATCAACTCTGCTGATGATATTCCTCCATGCCACCGTCTCAATCCGTCCAGCATCATTTCTGTTGGTCTGCCTCTGCCTCTCTTCCCCTCGATCTTTCCAGTTGTCACGATGTTCTCCAATGCCTCTCTTCTCATCACATGACCAAAGAAAGCTGTTTTTTTCTTTCTTATTGTTGTATATAGTGTTCTAGTTTCATTAGCCTCTTTCAGGCAATCGTTGTTAGTTACTCTGGCAGTCCAAGAAATTCGCAACATTCGTCTTAAAAACCACATCTCTGTTGCTTCTAAGTTCTTCCTAATTTGTTCATTTACATTCCAAGATTCCCTGCCATACAGCAAAACTGGTTCTATATAGCATTTTAGCACTCTCTTTCTTACATTCATTGATAGCGACTTATTGCATAAGATACTCTTCATTTTCTGAAATGCGGCTTTTGCCTGCCCTATTCTGCTCTTAATCTCTTTTGTACATCTTCTATCTGATTTTGTTTTTCCCGCGTTTCCATCCTGTTTCAGGATATTGCGGTCAACACCAGCATCTTTCAGCTGTATGTTGATTCCTAGGCTAGATTACGCTCACCAATCCCTATTCATATAATCGCAAATTATTCGAACACTATCTCAATACGGATTACCTTCCCCCTTAATAATAGAGATAATAATAATAATAACAAAACCCTAGTATAACAGCCAGTCCCCTTTTTGTAGGCCAGTATATTCCACATGGCTAATAACAAGTGTCAGACCATTATCTAATATTACTGTGTGTGTAGTTTTGATGTTCGCATTTTGCCCATGCCTTTATAATGCATATCTTTTATATTGTTGCTGTTCTTTGTTAGCCTTGAATGATGTGTGAATGAAATAATGTATGAAAGAGAGTGATAGAAAGGCAGAATGTTAGACGGGCCTGCGTGCCCAATTCTTAACCCTTTGAAAATAAAGTTTGTTCGTTCGTTCATCAGCACGCCACGATTTTCTGAGGGTCCGGCTCCATACTCTAGTAAGTCACTGGCGTGACTCTTTCTTTGTTATCACCATTTTTACCGTTTTCTTGATATTCAATGGAGAGTCATTTCTGTGCACTCTGATACTACAATGTCCAATAATTGTTGTAGGTCTGTTGCATTATCCGCCACCAATACTGTGTCATCTGCATAGCGTAGATTGTTTATATTATATCCTCCGATTATTATTCCTGGCTTCTCTTTGATCTCTCTCATTATTACTTCGCTATATAGGGAGAAGCGACGGGTGACAAAACACACCCCTGTCGTACTCCTAGCTTTATCTGTTCGTAACTACCCTCTTTATTTCCCATTTTAATTGCTGCTACTTGGTTCCAGTATATATTATTTATTAATCTTAAATCTTTCCCATCAATGATGACTTCTTCCAACATTTTAATCAGCTCATCATGTTTTACTTTATCAAATGCCTTAGTATAATCTATGAAGTATAAATATATGTCTCTCTGTTTCTCTATTGACCTTTCTACTAGTATTCGTAATCTATATCTATAAAACAGAGTGTATGTTTGTGGGTATTTATGTATTGGATGCGTTCGATAACGGTACATCCGATTGAGATGAAATTTTCTACACGCCTTCCTTTCATTCCTGTGCAACCGACTATAATAATTTCTTAATGTAAAATCTTCTACTTATTTAATAACATTTACTTTTCCATTTTCATTATATAATGTCTATATAGCAGGGGGACTTCACTCTAGAAAAGTTATTTCCAGGGGCATAACTTTTAATAACATTTCTATATACTTTATAGTCATATTGTTGGACTTACTTGCACTATTGTTAAACTCTTTGTCTATAGTTATTTTCAGGCATATGAGTTATAATAAATAATGATATAATCTTTAAGGTATTTTCAAAGTTTTCATAAAAATAATGCATAATGCATAACATTGTAACCCATCTTTTTCTACAGTTTTCATTGAATGGTGTGTGGAAGGACATTCTTTTAAGTTACTGTGCGCCAGGAGCTGGGCGAAACCACGCCGGGTCAGATAGATAGACAGATAGTCGGGAACGGAAGCTTATTTGACTACTTATATGAATTAGATGACATGCTCCCCACCAGGGACTGGGTGAAGCCGGGCCGGGTCAGACAGACAGACAGATAGACAGACAGACAGTCGGGAACGGGAGAGCTTATATGACTACGTATATGAATTAAATTATATGCTCCCCACCAGGGACTGGGTGAAGCCGGGACAGACAGATAGACAGACAAACAGATAGTCGGGAACGGGAGAGCTTATATGACTACGTATATGAATTAAATGAGATGCTCCCCACCAGGGACTGGGTGAAGCCGGGCCCGGTCAGACAGACAGACAGACAGATAGACAGACAAACAGATAGTCGGGAACGGGAGAGCTTATATGACTACGTATATGAATTAAATGAGATGCTCCCCACCAGGGACTGGGTGAAGCCGGGCCCGGTCAGACAGACAGACAGACAGATAGACAGACAAACAGATAGTCGGGAACGGGAGAGCTTATATGACTACGTATATGAATTAAATGAGATGCTCCCCACCAGGGACTGGGTGAAGCCGGGCCCGGTCAGACAGACAGACAGACAGATAGACAGACAGACAGATAGTCGGGAACGGGAGAGCTTATATGACTACTTATATGAATTAAATGAGATGCTCCCCACCAGGGACTGGGTGAAGCCGGGCCGGGTCAGCCAGACAGACAGACAAACAAGCAGACAGACAGACAGACTGATAGATAGATAGATCCCCTCCAGGGCCTGGGCGAAGCCGGGCCGGGTCAGCTAGTATATATATATATATTACATTGTTTGTACCCTTTCCTTCCATAAAACCCTACTGTTCTTCACTAATTTCCATTTTTATTTTCTTTCTTGTTCTTCTCATTATAATTCTGAGTAGAAGCTTAGTGACATGGTTTATGAGGTTAATTGTACGAAAATCTTCACATTCAATTGCTCCTGGTCTCTTTGGTATTGCTATAAATACAGATTTTAGCATATCACTGGGTAAATATCCACTGTTGTAAATATCATTCAGCAGTTTGGTTAATATATCTACCCCAAATTCTCCCAAAACTTATAATTCTTCTACTGTCATTTTATCTGGCCCAGCTATTTTTCCTTTCTTCATATATTTCATAGCGTCAGCGACTTCTTCTTTTAGAATAGGTGGGCCTTCTAAGTTACTTTCTTCTGTTAATTTTTCCCTTTCTCCATTATATAACTCTCTTATAAACTCATTCCACCTCTTCATTATAGCACCTTCCTCCGATATCTTTCCCGTTTTTGATTTCAAACACCCTGTATTTATTCTTATTTTTCTTCCTGTGATTCTTCACTAATTTGTCTGTGCATACTTTTTTGATCTTTAATGGAATTTAATTCATTTTTTTTTTTGCATTGCTCGTTTAACCAACTTTCTTTTGCCTTCACACATTTATCTCTTATTTCTGTATTTGTCTTAGCATACTCTTGTTTGTCATTTTTATTCTGTTTCCTTTTGTCCATCAGCATTAAGATTTCTTCATTCATCCATTTTGTCTTAGCTTTTTGGTTTCTCTCCAGTAATATTTCTTTCCTAGTTTGATGAATGGAGTTCCTTAACATTTCCCATTGTTTATTTATAGTCTGTATTTTAGCTATTGCATTGTACCTATTTTTCACAGTCACTCTGTATTGTTCTTGAATTTCTTTATCTACTTTCAGAACCTCTTTATTAAGTCTTAGGTTCTTAACCATTTTTTCTCTTCTCTTTAATCTTACTTATATTTGTCCACATAGTGTTACATGATCACTAATACCGTCAGCACTAGGCATTGTCTTTACATTAATTAATGCATTTCTAAATCTTTTAGTAATAAGTGTGTAGTCAATTTGATTGCGTATTTTCATATCAGGGCTTTTCCGTGTATATAGTCGTCTTTTGTGGTGTTTAAACCATCTGTTTCCAATTGTCATATCATTAATATTTGCCCATTCTATTAGTTTCTTTCCTCGGTCATTTCTTGTACCTAAACCGTAATTCCCCACTATATCCTCTATTTTTCCCTTTCCTACTTTTGCATTACAATCTCCCAGTATTATTTTTATTTCTTGTGATCCAATTTGAGCTATTGCCATTTCTATTTCATCGTAAAAGTGTTGTATTTCTTCATCACTACTGCTTGTTGTTGGTGTATAATACTTGTATAATATTTATATATATTGGTTTGCCTTTGATTTTGACCATTATAACTCTATTTGAAATACACCAGTATCCATTCATAGATTTGGCTGGTTTTTCATCAAATATTATTCCTACACCTTTTTCATGTGTGTCCCCTCCAGAATAAATTATTGTGTGTTTGTCGGTTATAATTTTGCCAGATCCCTTCCATCTCATCTCACTTATGCCTAGTATATTCATTTTCATGTTTTCCATTTCTCTTAAAACATTGTTTAACTTTCCTAGCTCATTTATTGTCCTAACATTCCATGTTCCTACTCTAAATTTATTTAGTTTAGTTATAGTTTTAGTTTTGCCATCAGTAGCTAGATAACGGTTTGGTGTCACCTGTGGCTCATGACTGTCCCTACCATTAACGTCGTTCACTATTTCTGAAATATGTGTCGCCATGAAACGGCAGTCACTAGAAGAAAAGCAGTCACACATTTCTACATAAGGCAAAACCCGGTTAATTCTGCGACACAGCCAGCCGCCATTCCTCCGAACATGCAGTTCACGCTCCAAAAAGAAACCTCGGGCAGATATAAAAGCATTTCACACGAAATTCACAGTTCACAGTGTCGCGGCACGCACTCAACTCAGTAGCAGGGCGACGGAACCATAAACTTCCAGTCCAACATGAGGAAAATGCGAATGCAAGCCGTAGCCACGAGCATAAACACTCCAGAGGCCTTAACCATTCAATGCCTATCCTCCATGTTCGCGACCGGATTCGAACTCATAAACACTAGTCAGCAAGCAAGTGTCTAGCCACTGCACTCCAACGTCTCCCCTCCTTCATATATGTTTTATATAATGTTAATAATATTCTTAATTGCTCAGAAGCAGTTTCGTGCTAAGGGTCTAAAGTGTGACAGCGCCATCACATGTTGTAGGCCTGAGAGTAAGGACGAATTCTTTACCAGCCTTTCCTTCACTTTGACAAGCGTCTGACCTTGCTCATTTCAGTCACTAAACTTGTTCAAGCTCTCTCTTCGGTACTCTTCAATTCCTATATGCACGATGTTTATATCAATCCAGCAGTTGACTCAAGGTCGGCATGACACACCTGAGCAATGGGTTTCTTAAGTTTGATTTGCATCTTTCTCCAGTTACAATCTAGCTATCAATATTATAAACACACGCCATGCTGTTTCCGGATTGAATCACGCATGTAATGGCGTGTGTCTGTGTGATGAACGATAGTCACCCGATAAAACAGATCTCACCAAACAACGCTGTGCAACAACCAGCCGCGATTACAAAGTGGTTAGCGGGCTTGTCTGCCAGTGGTACGGGTTTAATCACTAACAGTGGCAGAATCGCCGTGAATGTTGCTGGAGCTACGGTGGCGCACTGGCTAGAATACTTTCTTGTCAGTCAGATGGACCTGCGTTCGAATCCCGACCATCTTAAATGGATCAGGGCATGAAAGTCGATCCATCCTAAAGTGGATACAAATAAGTGTAAGTAAACGGTACCATGTGGTATTGCCAACATCATCCATCGAATGGCGATTGGAATATAAAATATATGGAGCTCGCGTCATACACCCAAGGTACGTGGCAGGGTTCTTTACAGTACGACCCTGGAGTCGATCGAGTCTCATAAAATTGATACCGGAGAATAGGCTGGAAACTACCTGAGAAGGAAAGGTGCAGTGGAAGGATGCTTCTCACCCTACTTCAATATACAGTAACACAGTATATGTGATGCTCTAACATCCTCATCCACTCGGCTGTATCTACCATGAGGCTATATCTATGTTAGAAAAGTGCATGCATTCACACTGTTTCATCTTATACCCCGGGGTGTAGAGATGTCAGACAGTCTTATGTGATCTTTGTGTAATTACTCAAACAGTATATTTCAATGCTGGGACAAAGTCTAATGGGACAAAGTCTAATGGGATCCCTCACGGACATTTCACTTGTAATGTCCCGAATGCAGTGAGGCTGATTCTTGATTCAGTACTTCCGGGGTCGGAGCCCTGGTAACGTCAACCTCTTCTGGGTATAACTATATAGAACTATATTTTTGATGTTCATATTCTAAACTGTTCAAAACAAACAGAAACACATATCTATCCGAGGGCGCCTTTTCATGAGTGTGTAAGTAAAATTTAGCACTAGGGGATATATACATATAAAGCTTCAAACAATCTTAACAATGTCAAATATATGATTTGACCTAAAATGCGTTCGTTTTTGTAATCGTTACAATGCAGTGGTCAATAGTGTGTATAACCCATTTTTGTTTTACCACAGCACGTGAAAGCATCACAATTTGGGGTGAACACTATTCACTGACTCTTAAACCTATAAAAGGATAACGCTACACACAAAAATTTAGTTAATTTTAAAGCAGACATTCCGTCTAAGGAACATTGCTAATGGCCGACTGCATGCAGGCGAAGGTCAAACTCAATTTGCCAGGCATCTAAACGTGCATCAGAGTACCATCAGTCGACTTTGGCACCAGTTCCAAGCCATTGACACAGCAGGACACCCGCATCTCAGTGGACGTCCCAGAGTGACAACAGCAGCGGAGGATAGCTTTATTCGGCATCGTTTTCTCAGAGACAGGATTACAAAAGTGTCCTCAAGTGCCCACTCATTGCACGTAGGACGTCATGTGTCTGATCAAACTGTCCGGAATAGACTGCATGGCGCTGAACTTCGGACACAACAAACTCACCGAGGACCTGTGCTTACGCACCTCCATCGCCAAAATTGACTTCCTTGGACAAACCAGCATCGTCCCTGGGCAGCAGACAACCAATTGAGACGTATATGGTTTAGTGACAAATCATTTTTTTTTCTTTTTTTGTGGCGTCATGACGGACAAGAGTCTACCGTGGGTGAGATGAACGTTATGCCCGCAATCGCCGTAATGAAGCTCCGCCGCACGTTGTTGGAGGTGCAATTGTGTGGGGAATGATCAGTTACAACGGAAGGAGCCAGCTGGTTCACATTGATGGGGGCTTGAATGCACAACGCTACGTCAAAGAAATTCGTCAACCCCACGTCCTTCCACTTTTGTCTGCCCAAAGGTCTGTTTCAACAGGACAACGTCAGACCCCATTTTGCACGGTTGACACGCAGTTCCTGACTGCAAACATTCTCACCCTTCTTTGGTTATCTTTGTCTCCAGGCATGAATGGGATTTAACACCTGTGGGATGAGCTGTATATACGTGTTTGTCGCCGGGACAATTAATTGGCTAAACCCGAGATATTGTTTTGTTCAATTCGAACAATTAACTCATTAAATTAAAAAAAAAAAAATACTGAAAGTCAAAATTATGGCTATGTGTGTGCATTCGGTAGCTTTGCGGTTTTTTTTTTTTTTTTTTTTTTTTTTTTTTTTTTTTTTTTTTTTAACAGTATAGATTCTGTGCAGTTGAAGCTCATCAAACGTATCAGGCGTGGTACGATACTGAATAGTGTATTCATATGCCTGCCCGTTGTCAGTCCAGTGTATAAAGCTTCTCCCTCGAGGTGGATTGTCAATCAATCAATCAGATGCCGTCTCCATAATGAAAGTTTACTGCAATGGATCTCCAACACTGTCTGTCTCTTGCCTTAATTATAAATTCTTTCAAACCGCTCTTCGTCCATCTCTTGATGTTATCTTCCCATTTGTATCGTTGTCTACCTCCAATGTATCAACCGTGGTACGATATTGATTAGTGTATTCATTTGTCTGCCCACGGGATCTGTTCTTGACCTCATCACTTCGGGATCGGCCCAGGCTTAAAAAATTGACATTTCTGGGAGTTAAAACAATCTCGTGATACTGGCCACATGATCCATGGAATGCCATTGGGTCAAGCAACTTTGAAACTAGCGCGAAATTTCCATAATAGCTCCATGGCAAGGAAACAAAGTTCACCGCCATTTATACTTCCGCGGTAGAAGAATGTATCGTGCGTTGACAGCAGAGCTCTACTCTACAAGTCGTGAAAGATCCCTTAAACACGCCATAACAGATTCAGTCCTAAACAAAAAGTAGGTTTGGACCAAACAAAGATTAATGCCGGAGAACGGAAAGTAGTGGTATCACAGTTATGGCTTAAACGTTATTAATATGGTAGCAGAATGCCTTCCTTTGAGGGATGACCGTTGTCTTCGACCGTTCCACCTTAGCCAGCATGGTTGCAGATGGCGCCACAAAAGTGAGAGTCTCCCAGGAATGCTACCTGGTCAAAAATGCACGCTAAAGTCGATGTGTTGGCCTACGGGTTTCGGCCCAAGGGCGCATAACAGACACACCGCAATCACATCTGAAAAAACACTCCGGATGAACGAAAAGAAGAAGATATCAAATTTAACCGGAAAAAAAAACAAAAAAAGAAAAGAAACAAGTGGGGAGGGCGGTTGCATAGAAAACACTACTGTACTAACTACTACCCATGGCAGATACGGAAAGTCACTTAAGACGATTAATCATCCCATGGCGTTTAATGAGTTAAGGCACAATAGACATATTTTAGCACATTAATAGGCACTCTTGGCGGATATGCTCAGCAACACGCCGGCCGTCTTTACTTCCCAATACGTTTTCCCGGACCCATTTTGGGCAGAATCAACCCTGGAGCGCAAATTAAGTTTCAACATTCGAACCCACCCTCTTCACGCTGAGACTGTAAAATAAGAGTAGAAATTTTTTTTTTAACCGACGTTACAACCCTGGGAACTTCCCACACGTGCTTCGTCCTCATCTACAAGAGCAAGTGAAGAGATCCAATACCAATGGCGCCGGTTGTGTTCTGATTACGTGAGCTGAGGAATAAACTTACAATCTTTAGTTTAGTCGATGGATCAACATCACGGCACACGGGTGTAACCCATAAGTGCTCCGTTCTACTCCTAACTCAAGCCTGAGATCCGAGAAACTCAGCTCAGTGCACGAACTCCGTAGCACCGGCGAGAATCCTGAAATACTTTGGATAGTTTTTCAACTCGAAATTTTGCCCGGGGAGCGCCGTCAGGCTACTCTTTTTCGATTTCCAACTGCCAAGGGATTTTTTACGTGCACAACAATACACACGGGCGTCCGATCTCACTACCCAGAGACCAGGGGAAATGTTGTTACTAGAAGTCCACGTGAAATAAATCCCGGTCCTCACCGGGGCTTGAACCCGCCTCGAGACCACGAAGCCCCCCCCCCCCCCCCCCCCATTAAAGTAACGAGAACGCACCTCCAATGTAATGTTGGAGTGTGGGTTTGTGGTCAAGAGTTACAGTAACGAGGACGCATCTCTAATGTAATGTTGGAGTGTGGGTTTGTGGTCAAGAGTTACAGTAACGAGAACGCATCTCTAATGTAATGTTGGAGTGTGGGTTTGTGGTCAAGAGTTACAGTAACGAGGCGCATATACAATGTAATGTTGGAGTGTGGGTTTGTGGTCAAGAGTTACAGTAACGAGAACGCATCTCCAATGTAATGTTTAGTGGCCACGTGGTTGAGAGGGCATGGTATCCGAGCCATGCCAAGAAGGTTTCAGGTTCGATCCCTGCACAAGGCTGGGAATGCTTCCAAAAACAAAAGATATCTAACCATATCACACGTCTCCCGATCTCTTGGGTATTAAGATAGGATATCTAGCTTTTCTTTGGATAATGGCGAAAAATACGAGGTCCCATACAGAAATTGTGCATGTTAAAAATCCCAAGGCAGTTGGATATTGTAGAGTTAAAGAAAGTTGCATATCCTTTACAGGTCTTCGCAGTCAACCCCAGCATAGTTTGGCTGTTCGTGATTTCTTGGCAAGTTTACGTTCAGTAGTTTGCCACTGCTTTCTGAACGACGGGCACCTATACCATTTTCATAAATAAACCAACGCAAGGCGGTCTGCTGCCAAATCGCATGCAGCTGTGTTTCTAACGCGGGTATGCGGGATTACGAACTGGGTCCGTAACTCCTCGCCACGGAGCAGTAAATTGTAAAGAGTAGGCCGTAAATCGCATCCTTGGCAAAATAAGTTAGTAAAAGAATAATCTACCCACGGGTAGACGGAGCCCCTGACCTTGGTTGGAATCTGTCTAGTCTAGAGGCAGTCGACCGGACACAACTACAAGGCCAAGTCTGACACACTGACCTCTAGGGTGCATAACTAGGTGTGATGCTCTCACCCTGAACGAGGCCAGAAGAAATGTGATGTTTCCTATCTCCATTCTTGTCAACGTCTTCCAAAGCATAGGGTCTCTCATCATCATAATCATCAAGTAAAATGCCGGCTGGCGTAGGCGTTCATGACTCCCTCAGATCTCGGTCTATGGTTTTCTGGATCAACTCTACTGTTAATATTCCTCCGTGCCACTGTCTCAGTCCATCCAGCATAATTTCTCTTGTTCTGCCTCTGCTTCTCTTCCCCTCGATCTTTTCAGTTGTCATGATGTTCTCCAATGCCTCTCTTCTCATCACATGACCAAACAAGATGTTTGCCCTTTCTTATTGTTTTATATAGTGTTCTAGTTTCATTAGTCTCTTTCAGGCAGTCGTTGTTAGTTACTTTTGCAGTCCAAGGAATTCGCAACATTGATCGCAGGAGCCAAATCTCTGTTGTTTCCAATATTTTCCTAATTTGTTCATTTACATTCCAAGATTCACAGCCATATATCAAAACAGGTTCAATTTAGCACTTTAGCACTCTCTTTCTTACATTCAATGTGTATGTGTCAAATGACATAGAAGCTGTGTATGTGTCAAATGACATAGAAGCTGTGTACGTGTCAAATGACATAG
The DNA here is from genome assembly GCA_963921405.1 of Cepaea hortensis. Taxonomy (NCBI): domain Eukaryota; kingdom Metazoa; phylum Mollusca; class Gastropoda; order Stylommatophora; family Helicidae; genus Cepaea; species Cepaea hortensis. The sequence goes on from OY992884.1 coordinate 68,377,346, forward strand.
AAGCTGTGTACGTGTCAAATGACATAGAAGCTGTACGTGTGTCAAATGACATAGAAGCGGTACATGTGTCAAATGACATAGAAGCTATGTGTGAGTCAAATGACATAGAAGCTATGTGTGAGTCAAATGACATAGAAGCTATGTGTGAGTCAAATGACATAGAAGCTATGTGTGAGTCAAATGACATAGAAGCTATGTGTGAGTCAAATGACATAGAAGCTATGTGTGAGTCAAATGACATAGAAGCTATGTGTGAGTCAAATGACATAGAAGCTATGTGTGAGTCAAATGACATAGAAGCTATGTGTGAGTCAAATGACATAGAAGCTATGTGTGAGTCAAATGACATAGAAGCTATGTGTGAGTCAAATGACATAGAAGCTATGTGTGAGTCAAATGACATAGAAGCTATGTGTGAGTCAAATGACATAGAAGCTATGTGTGAGTCAAATGACATAGAAGCTATGTGTGAGTTAAATGACATAGAAGCTATGTGTGAGTCAAATGACATAGAAGCTATGTGTGAGTCAAATGACATAGAAGCTATGTGTGAGTCAAATGACATAGAAGCTATGTGTGAGTCAAGTGACATAGAAGCTATGTGTGAGTCAAATGACATAGAAGCTATGTGTGAGTCAAATGACATAGAAGCTATGTGTGAGTCAAATGACATAGAAGCTATGTGTGAGTCAAATGACATAGAAGCTATGTGTGAGTCAAATGACATAGAAGCTGTGTACGTGCAAATGACAAAGATGATGTGTATGTGTCAACTGACATAGACGATGTGTAAGTGTCAAATGACATAGAAGATGTGTATGTGTCAAATGACATAGACGATGTGTAAGTGTCAACTGACATGGAAGATCTGTGAGTGTCAAATGACATAGAAGCTGTGTGAGTGTCAAATGACATAGAAGCTATTTTTATGTCAAGTGCAGAATCTTCTTTCATGCCTTCCCACTCTCTCTCTCTCTCTCTCTCTCTCTCTCTCTCTCTCTCTCTCTCTCTCTCTCTCTCTCTCTCTCTCTCTCTCTCTCTCTCTCTCTCTCGATGAGTAGTGGGCCTGCAGTCAGTAAGCTGGGATAGCTTTTCGGTCAGTCCTGCCGGCGTCGCTTGAAAGATCGTCGGTAGGCGTCCAGTGGTTTTGCATGTATCACCTTGTACCGGGAGGGCGCGCTTTAGCGATGCTACTCTTGGCCTGCGTGTGCGTGAATAGTCCGTCTGTCCGATAGATATCTGGTTGATCCTGCCAGAATCAAAGCTGAAAATTAAAGGAATTGACGGAAGGGCCGTTTGTACGAGGCTCTAGGCTACCATCTGTTTTTGAGAGCTAATAAATACAGGGATAACTGGCCTGTGGCAGCCTAACGTCCACTGCACCTGAGTTCGTCTATAGTCGTCCTGACATTTCTTGCCACTGGAATCAGATGCATGCAGGCGAGAGAGTGAGGTCGACGAAGTTGAGCAGCTCTTCCTCTCTATAAACAAATTCATCGCGCAAGTCATTCTTCATCCAATTGTCTTCATCATTCCTGATGGACAAACTTGGATGTAATGAATGGTCTTCATCATTCTTGATGGACGAACATCATATTGTGCTAGCGCCATATTGTTAGAGAGCAATCTGCACTCGATGGGGGATGTGGGTGATATCACACCGGCAACCTTGACTTCCCTTGTAATTTCCTGGCACCCACCTTTGGCTGGGTCGACTTATGAACCGGGGTCGAGTAATCCAGAAATCCCAATCGACGGGCGTTCAAACACATGATGACTGTACCGGCAGGCAAGCGTGCTAGCCATGCGTCATTGCGGCTCCCTGGAACTAAGTGATCCCCATACAACCCTCGCCCCGACAGGTAATTGACCCCACAACGACTGAGTCAAGAGGCCAGTGAACTTTCTAACAATTAAAGTTCATAGCAACGAAAGATCTTCACACAACGTGGCGTCGAGACTCCTCTACTCTGTCCAAAATCCCGTGAATATGGGTTTTCGACGCGTGAAGCAAATTGTTCAAAATTCCAATATTCTGGCCATGAAATTACTACTAAACGCATAAATTGTCTCCCTAGGGGTCAGTGAGCAGACGATGTTCTTTGCGACAGTGTTAATTAGGCGACACGTCGATGGCCCTTCCTCCCAACGCCTACACAGTCATTTGTCGCCGCCCGTTCCTACTAGGAACGAAGACGACAATGTAAAGACAGCACGGAAACAACATATTTTCGAAATGGCACGAGGCGGGAGGTATGACGATAACAGAGACGAACAGTATGATGTTCAAAATAATAATGAAGGACCAGCAATTTTGAAGATGGAGGTTCAGAATGCTCTTAACCATATGAAATCTGGCAAGACCCCTGGTTCAGACAGCGTCACAACAGAAATGATTAATGCTTTAGAAGAATATGGAATAGATCAAGTTACCAGTCTGCTTAATACAATATATGATACTGGAAATATACCTCAGGAGTTATGTAATTCTGTATTTATTGCAATCCCAAAGAAATCAGGAGCCTTGGAATGTGATCAACATCGAACAATTAGTATAATGAGTCACATCACGAAGATTTTGCTAAGAATTATCATGCAAAGAGTTAGGAGGAAAATACAACCTGAAATAGGAGAAGAACAATGTGGGTTTGTGGAAGGCAAGGGTACAGTAAATGCTGTGTATATACTGAGAAACATAATCGAACGTTCTATAGAAGTAAACAAAGATCTACACCTTTGCTTTATTGACTACACAAAGGCTTTTGATAAAATGAGACATGTCAACATGATAAGGATGCTTGAAGATCTACAAATTGATGGAAAAGATCTTAGACTTGTAAAAAACATATATTGGAAACAACAAGCTGCCATAAGAGTTGATAATGAAGTAAGCCAATATCAGCCTATTAAAAGGGGTGTGAGACAGGGATGTGTAATGTCTCCAGATCTGTTTTCCCTGTACAGTGAAAGTATTTTCAGAAATATTGAAGATATGGAAGGAATCAACATTGGGGGACGATGCATCAATAACATTAGATATGCAGATGATACAGTCTTGATTGCAGACAATGAACAGGACCTGCAAAATTTAGTAGATGCGATTGTTACACACAGTGAACAACTAGGGTTAGAATTAAATTGTAAAAAGACACAGATTATGGTCGTCACTAGGAAGGACGAAATACCACAATGTAATATACAAGTAAATGGGAATATTCTTCAACAAGTGAGCAGGTACAATTATCTCGGAACAATAATAACATCTGATGGGAGATGCCTTGAAGAGATTAGAACAAGAATCGCCATGGCAAAAGTAGCCTTTAGCAAGATGAAAAACATATTGACCAATAAAAAGATGTCAATTGAAACGAGAAAAAGAGTGTTGAGATGCTACATTGAACCTGTACTTTTGTATGGATGTGAAGCGTGGACAATGAGCAGTCAGGCTGAAAAACATCTGATGGCTGTAGAGATGTGGTTTCTGAGGAAAATGCAAAGAATACCATGGACAGCCAGAAAGACCAATGAACAAGTCCTTCAAGAAACAAATGAAGATCGTAAATTGATTAGAGAAATTAGACGTAGACAGTCACAATTTTTTGGGCATGTTATGAGAAGAAATGGATTGGAGAATTTGGTGACAACTGGTAAGATCGAGGGGAACAGACCAAGGGGAAGACCTAGAAGCAAGTACCTGGATGGCTTGGCCTTGTGGCATGGTCAAGACAGAAACACGGAGCTGATCCACGACTCTGGTGATCGAGTGAGATGGCAGAACATGACCGCCCACGCTTACCGGCATGGCACATGATGGATGGATGGATGGGAGGTCGAAGATTCCGGAATAATTCGCGAATAGCGTATGGCATTCTATATGTTTGGTGCCAGATTTTTTTACCATACCTTTGATTAACTGTTAACGAAGTTTAATGCTAATGTATTTCCACATTCCCGCTCTACTATAGCGAGCGTTTTAGTGTAATGGTTACGACGTTACAGCAGGCAATGGCATGAGAGCGGTCGGAGCAGGGCTGGATGTCAGCTGTCGACATTTACCATGGCAGATAAAGACTGGCGACCTATTCCTCCACCTACGCCTACAACATGATGGTAGTCCTGACAATATACACACCCACAGCGGGTTGGTGCTACGAGGCTTGTTTATTTATTTATTTATTTATTTATTTCTCTTTTATTTATTTGTAATTTTTGTCTTTGCGCTCGCTCGCTTTGAACTCAAGCGTAGTACATACACACTACTTCTAATAGCACTGGACTGAATTTTGTGTGTGGATTAGCTTTCCCTATTACCAGTGTCCCTCGCCATCAGGCAAACCTACTCCGACTTCAGAGGTACTTTGTAATTTACGTCCTTAAGTCAAGAAACATGGACAGACAGAAAAAAAAACCAGTGACCAAGTCCTACAAGAAACATGAAAATCGTGCACTGATTAGAGAAATTAAACATAGACAGTCACAATTTTTTGGTCACGTTATGAGAAGAAATCAATTGGAGAACTTGATGACAACTGGCAAGATCGAGGGGAAGAAAACAAGGGGAAGGCAGATAAGCAAATACCTGGATGGCTTGACCACGTATTTGGTCGAGGCAAGAACACTAAGATGATCCACGACGCTGGTGATCGAGTGAGACGACGAAACATGACCGCCCACGCTTATCGGCATGGCATATGATGAATGAATGAAGTCAAGAACGAGAAATTAACATGTTAGTCCAATTTACCGGTGTAGGAGTTGTATCGTTTATTTAACAGTGGGCATTATTGTTCCTGCCTGTACGGTTCTGCCGTCGACCCAGTATGATAACAATGGACACCCACAAATTTCAGAATGTGCTGGAAAATGTCTGGCAAAGAAAAGCGACGAGGAAAGTAACTGGCCATCTTACCTTTTACGTCATAGAGTATAATTTGTGAAGCCCTAATACTTTACATCCTAAATGAAGTATCTGCTATTATTACAGTGGACCGACAGCCAAACTGAGTAATCTGAATGTTCTCACAAAGACTAAGACACAGATGCAACATAGAAATAATATTAAAAAGGGGCATTTTTCTTTGTTACATTTTGAGAAGACAAAAACTGAACATACAATGATTACTGGAAAGATTTGTGGAAAGAGCGATAGAGAAAGACAGCAAGAGAGGATTCTTTACAGCCTTTTCTCATGGCTATGGGACGTGTCAGTACACGATCTGATACATGCTGTTGGAGATTGCAAGATGTAGAGAAGTATGATCTCCCAAGGCAGTCGGAAAGTATTTGATGATGATGATACTGATGATGATGGTGATGTTATTATAATTGTAATGATGATGATAATTAAGCCAATGATGATTGTGATGATGATGATGATGATGATGATGATGATGATGATGATGATGATGATGATGATGATGATGATGATGATGATGATGATGATGATGATGATGATGATGATGATGATGACGATGACGATGATGACGATGACGATGATGATGATGATGATGATGATGATGATGATGATGATGATGATGATGATGATGATGATGATGATGATGATGTAGTCAACCACATTTGCTTTTAAATTCCCACCCAGACGGATTTTAAAAACATTAACATGGGCTTCCAGGTCGACCCAGCCTGGCCACTATAACGTCCTGATTAACACAGGCGATCTGCGTGACCACGATAACGTCTTGGGTAACACAGGCGACCGGACTGACCATATAACGTTCTGGGTAACACAGGCGACCGGACTGACCATATAACGTCCTGGGTAACACAGGCGACCGGACTGGCCACGATAATATCCAGGGTAACACAGGCGATCGACCTGACCACGATAACGTCCTGGGTAACACAGGCGACCGGCGTGAAACTGACACAATTATCCAACTAGTGACAATTGATCCATGCAATATGGAACTAGAACCATAAACCCAATGGGAGATGTGGTGGCACAATGGCTAGCACGCCCTCCCGCCAGCCCGGTTGTCGTGGGTCGAATCCGCTTCCTAACGGGTTTCTAGAATTGACCTGAGCTCTCAGGTCAACCTCGTCACAAATGTGTATCAAGTAATTTCTTAGGAAGTGAAGGCGGCCACATCACCTCTCGAGCGCCGATTGGTCGATACAAATATGGGTCTAACACGATATAGCCAGCACGCTTCAATGTGTGTAAAATGGTCCTTTATTTACTTTTACTTACACGTGATTTACAGAAATCAGGAGAAGAATCTATGGCGGGAACTGGCATCTGATAAGAGACAGACATGCAGAAACACGTTTGACAAAGCGCAGTACAGGGCCGGCGCCTTGTGTTTACGCTAGATGTTATCATTGATGCAGAATCAATATGAGTCACAGAGTTGGTTTTTGTTGTTGTTGTTGTTGTGTTGTTGTTTTTTTCGGGTTCGCTCGCTATGAACTCAAGCTTATTCCATACACACTACCATACTACTTTAGTAGCACTGGACTGTATGTTGCGTGTGGGTTAGCTTTTTCCTACTACCACTGTCCCTCGCCATCAGGCGACCCAACTCCGACTTCAGAGGTATTTGTAATTAACATCCCCAATTCAAGGACGAGAAGTCGACATTTTAGTCCAACTGACCAGTGTAGGGGTTGAACCCGATACTTCGGCGTCAGCACACCGGGTGTTTAGGAACGCAGTTCTTATTTATTCGGTCATGGTGACCTCGGGTCAGTGGGTATAAAAAGAGCACTAGGCACAACTACCTTCTTATGGAAATGATGCCACCAGAACATGAGTGTCGCAACGATAGCATGAGATACACACCGGCTTGTTGCAACACAGATGCAATGCCTACCAAATTAATCCTCGTGCCACGAGAATGGACATAATAAAATGTTGAGCATATCAGGAAGCAAGTGGAAGATATCAGATGACTCAAATGCAGGTCCGCCCGCATGGCCGAATGGGTAAGAACGTGGGTTCTTAAACATCCGTTGTGCTGACGCCGAGGTAAGCGGTTCAACTCCTACACCGAACAGCTGGACTAAAATGTTGACCTGTCGTTCTTGACTTGGGAACGTACATTGCAAGTACCTCTGAAGTCGGAGTGGGTTCGCCTGCCGGCGAGGGACACTGTTAACAGGTAAAGCTAATCCACATGCAAAACTCAGTCCATCACTACTATAAACAGTGTGTATGGACTACGCTTCAGTTCAAAATGACTCAGATTGTTCGGTCAGGAAAGGAAACGGGATAAGTGCTGCAGCTCATTAAAGCTGGGCAATCACTTGTCCTGACATTTAAAGATGGTTATCAACTCAAAGGGTGAAGAGAAAGACAACACGTGTTTGCGGAAAGTAAGGGGAAATCACCGCATTATCATCCCTAGATGTCATGGAATTATAAATATCAAGAGTCCGCGGCATATCTAGAATGAGACCAGTCGTTGCTCACGTTCCTTATTTATGAAAAGTGCCTCCTAATTAACTTGGGCGATAAAAGTCATTCTGGGCAGTATCGTGTTCTCGAACGTATGCGTTTAAATGCATACTCCCCCAAACTGTCGACCCTGACTACGCCTCTGATCAGATTCAGAACACAAAGTTAATAGAATGTAAGAGTATCATCAGCAGAATTGATCCAGATCACCAGGGACCGAGATCTGTGGAGAGACATGAACGCCTACGCCAGCTGGCAGGACACACGGTGATGGATTAGTTTTCTTACTTTGACGACAGAGCATTTGATGATGGTCATATATCAAGATTATACCCAAACAGCATTCATCATCATCATCATCATCACCATCATCATCATCATCATCATCATCATCATCACCAAATGCCCTACAAACTGGCGTGGGTGTTTATTTTTTTCCGCAGAACTCGGTCCTTTGTTTTCTGGATCAACTCTGCTAATAATATTCCTCCATGCCTCCATCTCAGTCCATCCAGCATGATTTCTTTATGTCTGGCTCTGTCTCTTCTCGAGCTGATTCTTCCAGTTGTCACGATGTTTTCTAATGCCTCGCTCCTGATTATATCACCAAAGAACAATTTTTGTCTTTCTGTTGTAATTATAGATAATGCTCAACTACTATTCAGTCGTTGTTTGTTACTTGGCAGTCCAAGATATTTGCAATATTCGTCCCAGGAACCACTTCTCTGTTGTTTCCATGCTCTTCCTTATCTGTTTATTCGCATTCCAGATTCAAACTACGTTAGCATTTAGATATAGGGGCAGCTTGGCAATATATAGACCCCGTAAGTGATTAATTGCCGGCTTCCTGGCCTAGAGGATAACGATTTTTCTCCGAAATCTCGTATACTCTCGTAGGTAACGTGACGGCGGTGAGAATCAGAAGGGTTCGAATCGCGTCGGTAACTTACGGGGCATGTGAGCCGGCCGCTCAGAAATCAATGGCAAACTATTGAGTGTAATCATGTCAAAAAAATCAACAATGAGCTGAAAGATGCTGATGTTGACAGCGATGTCCTGTAAAGGATATGCAAACATTTTTTTAAAGTGATTAATTAGTGAAGTAGCATAACGTGCAGTTGGGATTCGGCTGACAGATTACGTGGAGACTGTCGCTAGCATAACTACACGAATTGGGGGGGGGGGGGGGGGTGAAGCCTGGATAACTAAGTCACTGCCGTCTTCGAGTTCAAGAGAAGAAATACGACAAGAATCTCCTCCATGGGAACGGTGTGCAGAAATACTTTGGGATGGCTGCTACACTGGGGGACTGATCACGCATGAGAATGACTAACGTGCAGTGACTTCCTTCGACAAACCCTAAAATTAATGTAAAACATACGCTTTCAAGACGTATACAACAGGATGACAGGTTACTTCCCTCGGCATACCATAAAATTACTTGTAAAACATACGCTTTCAAAACATACACAAAATGATGACACTTTACTTACCACAATGCTGTGCATTTCCTACAGTTACATAACGGCCATGATATACCCCGGTACAAGCAAATACAAATACACAAATCAAGAACGACAAGATTGATCATCGGGGCTTTTTATTTTGTCGACACTTCATTTGATAAAAAAAATACCCCTGGCTTACTGGCGATGTGGCTCAGGGGCAGTGAACACGCTTCAAAATTTCCCGACATACTAAGTCGAAATCACCTGCGAGAGATTCGCAAGCAGGCCGCCTTGCGTTGGTTTCAAAATGCCCAGATTTATTGCGGCGTCCTGTAAAGTACATGCAACTAGCTTGTAGCTTAATACAGCACAATATCAGCATGAAGCTAGTAAAATAAAGTCTGATGCGCTGAAGTCAGAGTGGGCTCGCCTGAAGGCGAGGGACACAGATAAAAGGGAAAGCAAGCCCACACGCAAAATTCAGTCCCTTACTACCTTAAACGCCGGTCTCTCTGGCCGAGGGGTTACACCACTTTCTCCGTAATCCCGTTTATCACGCAGTCTCGTAGCGGGCGAGAACTGGGAGCGGTTCGTCCCCCGCTGGTGACTTGCGGGATAACTGAGCCGGCCGCTCAGGAAGCAATGGCAAACTACTGAGCGTAATCTTGCCAAGAAATCAACAGACAGCTGAAAGATGCTGCTGTTGACAGCGATTTCCTGTAAAAGGATATGCGAATTAAAAAAAAAAAAAACTACCTTAAACGGTGTGTAAGGACTACGCTTGAGTTTAGGCGAGCGAACACAAAAGAAAGAAAGAAAAAAAAACGAAAGAAAAAAGCTAGTAAAAAGAAACGGAAAGAACCCAAGGAGAAACAACAATTCCGTTTACTTCACAGAGATTTATAATTGTTGATAACTCGCGCACAATAATTGATTCGGGCGGTGCTGATTCCATTTTGCTTGCATGGGTGTTTTGTTTGCTATTTCCAACGAGAAACAAATTTACTCTTACCAGCGTTCACATTTGATGTTATTGTGTGAACGTCTGTGCGGTTTTGCTAATAATAATTTTAATCCCAACGGTATTTTTTTCTTCTCCTCTTGTGATTGGACTTCTCATTGTCCATGCCGTGTGGCGTTGGTGATCATGTCTTTCCACAGCTCTCTGTGACTTGTGCTGTCGGTAATTTCTGATACCAATGCCCTTTCATTCATGATGTCAAACTGCCCTGCATCTTCTCTTCTAGCCTCCTCCTACCTCTCTTCCCCTCTAACTTTTTTCTGGTGTGGCCACACACTCCAGCTTTCCTCTTCTCATGTTATGCGCAAAGAAAGTAGACTATTCTCTTCTGATGCGAATAACAAGGTCTCTTTGTGAGTTAACTTCTCTCAAGATATCGTCATTGCTCTTTCTATCCGTCCACGGCGTTCTCAACATTCTTCAGTGATCGTACATGCAGTCCTAACTTATTCTGTATCTTCTGTTTCATCAACTGATTCTTCATCAAATTCTTCTTCAGCCCTGAAGACGCCTGGTGAGATATTGACTCACAAGCACACAAGCCAAGCCTTGCCCACTGTAGGCCAGTTTATGTTTGGTTGGATGTTTCGATTATCTTGGAACATTGATTACGAACAATGGTGACATAATGAAAGAAATTAAACGACGACTATCAATTGCTCTTCAAAGAATAAAACAACTGAATAAATTATGGAGTGGGACAGATAGAACTACAAAAATTAGATTTTTAAGAGCATGCATCTTTCCCATTGCAACATACGCCTGTGAGACCTGGACACTTACTAAACAAGCTGAACAGCTCATACATGCCTTTGAATATAAATGTTATAGACGAGTTCTAAGAATATCTTTGATAAAGAAAAAAAACAAATGCATCCATACTTCAAGAGCTGAATATTGAAGAGGGTTGGCTATTAAAGACGACAAAACAAAGAAAATTGATATATTTTGGTCACTTGAAACGTCACGAAAATTTGGAGAGAACAATAATGGAGGGGTATATGCCTGGGAAGAGAGGAAGATGAAGGCCAAAGAGAAGATGGGTGCAAGATGTGGCGGATGATCTCCAGATGGGTGTATCGGACGCGGGACATCTTGCTTGTGATCGAGAAGTTTTCCGGACGTTGTTATGGTAGCTAGGTTCCGCAAAAAACATGCTACTGAATGAATGAATGAATGAATGAATGTTGGCTGCTATTTTGTCGATGGTGTTCGAAAGACCGTCTCAGACCAACTCTCCTCAGCCGCCTTCGACGACATGCTCAGGAGATCCCCAGGGTTACTCTTCTTTGCTTCCTCTTTGGGGTCCCCGTTAACACACAGGCGACTCTCAAGATAGCATTACAGTAATTATGTAGCCTATACATTCCAGACCTGCTTTCAGCTGCTTTGACTCTTTCAGTAGCAAGCAATTCGCCATGCTTGTAATGGTCGCTCAGTACGCGGTATCCATTACGTGAATCCATTCTTCCCCATTCTTCTCTTAAATCAGTCCATTCTATCCTATTGTTCTCTTAAGTCAGCCCATTCTCTCCAATTTTTCTCTTAAGTCAGCCCATTCTGCCTCAATCTTCTCTTAAGTTAGTCAATTAAGTCCTTTCAAGATCTTTCATATTGGTCATATCAATATCACAATAGCAAATGACACACAGGATCAGAGAGTCTGGATCAGCATGGCCTACCCCAGATGAAGATGAAGGATAGACTGCAATCCAGAGCTCAGCATGTCAGAATGGATAAGAGCGCTCGTTCTTAAATATATACTGCGCTGATGCCGAGGTAGCCTGGTTCAACCCCTACACTGGTCAGTTGGCTGTTGTGACATGTTGAGACATGTTAAGACATGTTGACTTCTCGTTCTTGACTTGGAGACGTAAATTACAATTAACACAGAAATCGGAGTGGTCTCGCCTGATGGCCTGATGGCAAGGGACACTGGTAATAGGGAAAGCTAATCCACACGCAAAAAATCAGTCCAGAGCACTAGAAGTAGTAGCACGTTTGGAGTAAGCTTGAGTTAAAAGCGAGCGGACGCCAAATAATACTGCAGTGCTATCCGCCGAATTAGCATAAGCCACATTTTTAACAAAGCAACTATTAGACAGGTTTTATTTTTCCCGCAATTAAGGATTCCCATTTGAAATGCATTATAGGCCAGGAATACAGGATATAATTAGATGGCCTTACTCTCTGAGACTCTCTTTCATATTTACTGTTTCTGTCTGTCACTCTCTGTGTCCTCTATGTCTTTTATAACAGCTTATCTTTCTAAACCTGTCACTGTTTCTTTCTGTCTCTGGTTCCCTCAATCTCTCTTTGTGGCTCACCATCTCCCTCTCTCTCTCTCTCTCTCTCTCTCTCTCTCTCTCTGTGTCTCTCTCTCTCTCTCTCTCTCTCTCTCTCTCTGTGTCTCTCTCTCTCTCTCTGTGTCAGTCCATGTGTGTGTTTGTCTATCTAGTTGTATCTTTCTTTCTTTTTCTGCCTCCGTCTATCAGCATGCTCTATCTTCCAGAATTCATTCCCGTTTCACCTTCCTCTCATTGCCCTTCTCTCATTCTCTCTCTCTCTCTCTCTCTCTCTCTCTCTCTCTCTCTCTCTCTCTCGCCCTTTCGCACCCTTTCTCTCTCCCTGCCTCAATCTTAATCTTCCTCCTCTATATATTTCCCTCACCCCATCTCAACCCCATCTCTCTCTCTTTCTCTCTCTCTCTCTCTCTCTCTCTTCCCCCCCCTCTCTCTCTCTCTCTCTCTCTCTCTCCCTCTCACATACTAGTGCTCCTCCCACTATGCAGCGCTTGTATCGATTTTGCCTTGAGGACACTTTCAAAGAAACTTGAAATCATTCCTTCCTGGCCTCCCACTCGCCACCTGGCGCCAGAACGCCAACCATTTATTTTCATCAGTCGACAACTTCCTCTTAGTCCTGGAAATGGGGTCACCAACAAGGCGTTGAGACAAATCCATCCAGAAAATATGCATGGAATGCATGTCAGGTATTCTGGCAAGACATGCAGGTAGATTGGCAGTCAGACTACAGGTTTTCAGGTAGACGGACACTGAGACATCTAGACATGAGGGTAGTAAGGTAGTCAGAAATGCAGGTTTCCAGATAAGCAGACAGCGACACATCTAGACATGTGAGTAGGTAAGGTAGTCAGAAATGCATGTTTTCAGGTAGACGGACAATTAGACATCTAGACATGAGGGTAGGTAGGTAGTCTAGGTAGGGAGATATGCGGGTAAGTAGGCAGTCTAAAAGACAGACATGCAGGTAACTAGTCTGTCTGACCTGCATACATGCAGAGAGGTAGATAGTCAGAGAGACAGTCGTGTAAGCAGGTAGTCAAACAGGTAGATTGTCAGCCAGACAGGCAGGTATGCAGGTAGATTAGCAGCCAGACAGACAGACATCAAGTAGACAGGTAGTAAAAAAGACATACACGCAGGTAAGTAGCCAGCATGCAGGTACGTAAGAATCAGGCAGACAGATATTCAGGTATATAAAAATCAAACAGGCAGACATGCAGGTAGATGAACAGTCGGACATGCAGAATGGCAGGTAGGTAGGCATGATATTGACTATATCCATGTGTAAGAGACATGTTGGTAACAACTAGCTATACGACAAGACGTTCGAATTACAAATAGCAGGGGGAGAAATGCAAATATTGTAAGCAAATCATTTGTGGAAAACAATGCACTAAGGTGGAAGACAATACAAGAATGTGGAAGACAGCAGAAGAATGTGGAAGAGACTACAAGAATGTGGAAGACAATATTCCAAGGTGAAAGAGAACAGAAGAATGCGGAAGACAATAGAAGAATGCGGAAGGGAATAAAAGAATGTGGAAGAGAACACAAAAATGTGGACGACAAAATACGAGGGTGGAAGAAAAACGCAGAAGAGAATTGAAGAATGTACAAGAGAATAAAAGAATGTGGAAGACGATTGAAGAATGTGGAAAAGAAAACAAGAATTCGGAAGACATTACACCAAGGTGAAAGAGAATATAAGGATGTAGAAGAAAACACACGAAGATAGAAGAGAATAGAAGAATATGTAAGAGAAAAGAAGCATATGAGGGGACATCAAAAGAATGTAACGGGCAACAGAAAAAATGCGGTTGACAATAGAATAATGTGGCAGACAACAGAAGAATGTTGAAGACACTACAAGTGTCGTGAAATGCCGCCTTTACATCCCAGAACAATTTTCGGTTCACTTTTGATGGACCATGTAGAGAAAGAACAGAAGAATGAACTGCTTTCTCTATAAGCATTATAAGACGTCTCACATGACGCAAGATTACAAACCACCACAGTCCACGGCTACATGGTAACCCTCTTCAATTTTATACCAGTAGGACTCAACTACAGAGGTTAACAATAGAGCCAGACAGAAGGGCAGACTAAATGGACTGGGGAATGGTAATTAAAACCGACCAGGCATGACGCAAGCAACCTGGTTTACCAACAGAGTTGTAAACTGGCAGCTGACCATGAGATCCTAATCGCTCCTTTGACATGACACAATGCAGGAAACCGTTCAACCGAGACGGCTGACCGCCTTCTGAAACAGACTAGAGGTGCAAGGTGTGAACTCACTGATAAGACTCCCAGAGGCTAAACATTGTCAGACTCATAGGTGTGAGGGCTAGTGTGCAGAAAGAATTTATGACTGGACATGCTGGGAGATAATGTGTCTGAATTGTAGGGAGTGTAAAACAGACCTTGTAAAACCAGCCCAACACTTGAATAGAATCAATTACATGTAGGTCGGGCATGTGAGCCTCAACCCAGACAGAAAGGTGCCAAAGAGATAATAGTGTCTCAGACACTGTCTGCTGGACTCAGATTAAATAAGGCTCCCTGTACCTGTGTCATGTTAGAAATGATAAATCTCTGAACAGGTAGGCAGCCAGCTCAATGTTTTGTAGTCATATGTCTGCTAAACTCCACTAGGAAAGTTATTTCTTAGTAACTAGTCAAGTCTTTTAGATGTGTGTACTTATTTTCAGTCTACATCTGACCTAGGCTATTTCAAGAAATATCATTGTCTCGGGTTACTTGAGTGTGCACTATTCCTTCTCAGTTCAGTGTACAATATCATATTTATTTATATATTCTTCTTCTGAGAAGTAGGGACCCTATGTTCGGCAGATCTTGGCTAAGTTCTAGATATACTATAGGTGTCGTGGTAGATGCTTGTCAGTTCTTTGTAAACTAGCCAAGTTGCCTTTTGGTGTGTGCATTTGTTGTACAGAATATAGTCAACTGACTATTTCTTTAATTCTTACCACAGCAATGGCTAAGTGGTGACCAAACTGGGCAGATCAGCAATATGGCTGTTCTGTGTGGTCACTTCAGTTGACTTGTTGTATATCTCATTTGGTAGCTATACAATATTATTACTAAATAATAATGCATGATGCTATTATTTTGAGTATCATTATATGTCAATTTTGATGTAATATAATGTATGTATATTGGATAATTGATATAGTTGAATTGTCATATGCATAATTTGTGTTATACTTTGTTTATTTGGTCTGTAACGTATATGGAAACTATGTTTCCCAGTTTGTTGTAGATAAGGATATTACTTCCTTTTTGCATTCATACTATGTATGTAAGAATAACCTTATATGCCATTTTGAATTCGCATACCTTAGGTTTAGTTGATGTTGATTTGTTATATGGTAACTCACTAAGAAGAATTTGGTGTTATGCTATTTTGTTCGCATTGGTACATTGGCCATCGATTGTGTTGGAAGCAGAGGTCTAATGATACAGACATTACTCACAATTGGTATAGGGTATATGATGCTAAACATTTTCAGTGTATGGTGGACGAGCGTTCACGGTAATTCACGGAAACCTGGCACAGATACTGGTCACGCCTTGTAAGCCCGGATGATCAGATACTATTATAATACCATTACCGACCCTGTGAGCTGCTAAACCAACTTTGGACGGAGCGGCTGTACGACCCAGAATGTCTGTATTAGCGACATGGACATAGGACGGCAGAAATGTAATAATTACAGGCGTGTGAGACAATTGAAAAGCCCGTCCCAGACTAAAACCGTAGGGCAGATATATGGAGGGAGAAGGAGGATGGTGAACGCAGTAGAGCTGGAAGATAAACTTGGCCAGACCGGTCATTGTGTATAGGTGTGCTAGGATATATGTAGTACTTAGGATTGTGCTGATGTAGAACTAGATATAACACATTCTTGACTATTTCTTCCTAGCTCTCAATAAGAGCGCCTGGGTATAGATCTCAAGAACGAGTGACAACCAGGTAGTGCCAGGACTGGCAGATGTCAGAAAACCGGCAAGCTGTTTTCTACTGGAGAGTGGAGATCTGACCATAGCTGCTTAGCTGATCTGGACCACAGATCCAGATAGGAGACAAGTAACATTGAAGTTATGTAATATTTGTCATCCCTATCAATATGAAATCACCATCATCATCATGATAGTCATCTAATAATAATGATAGACAATACATGTTGTGGTTTATTTTAACTCATTGTTCAATTGTTATACTTTTAATTCCAATTGCATACGTGTTGTGTGTGTACATTGGTGGGGGCATACTTAGACACCAAGGAAGGGAACAGTCAGGGGAGAAAAACATGCAGTGGGATAGTTGTCGATTACTCTTAAATCTAGACTTAAAAATCTACCTCAGCTAATCTTCTCCTTCCCATTCCTTGGCGAATATTCAGCACAGTTCATTTCATTTTGTTACGAGCCACTTGGAGCAGTACGTTGGATATTCATGGGCTTAATCTGTAGTTCAGCCATATAGATTTTGTCCCTAGTCAGTTTCTGATTATTTGGGGTTGCTCACCAGTGAATAATACTTTCATCTAGGCGGTGGCGCACCCCGACTTCTGACAACAAGCATGGAAGACAACACAAGAATGACAGACAGGACAAGAATGGAAGACAATGCAATAATGGAAGACAATACACGAATGGAGGGCAATACAAGAATGTGGAAGACAATATAAGAATATGGAATACCGTATAGGAATGTTAAAGACAATACAAGAATGTAGAAGACAATACAAGAATAGAAGACAATACAAGAATGGAAGAATGGAAGACTATACAATAATGTGGAAGACAATACAAGAATGTGAAAGTTAATACAACAATGTGGAACACAATATTGGAATGGAAGAGACAATACATGGATATGAAACAAATCAAACGAGCAAATATCGAACTGCGCATGCTCCCTGTTGTTTGACTAAGACTGCAATGTTCTGGTGAAAGCTTTTATTAAACAATACGTCAGAAACAATACTTTTTTTATTGTCAATTTAAAGCAAGTTAAAACCTAACAGAAATAGCCAATCGATTTTTGGGCCTTGTTCAAATTATAGCTGAATATCTGGATTATGAGAGGGTGGGTGGCATCACAGACTTTCATCTGATGAGTGAACGTCAGCGGTGTCACTACAGAAAAGATCCACTTTGAGGTTGAGCTCAACCCATGTTAAGTAGCCGAGGTGGTGTGTTGACTGGTGGTTAAGGGTTCCATCATCATCGGGGCGAATTCGAATATTTCTTTTAAATCGACCTTGTCTGCCAGGCCGAGGAGGACTAAAATTGGTACTAGGAGCTGTTTTGGGGAAGTAAAGGCGGTTGACATTGACCTAACCACATTAGGCACTGCGCGCTCAATCGCCTGATGCCTAGTGAGCCTTAAGGCACGTATAAGGGTCGTGTACTCTTACTAACATCATGTATCACAGAAGAATTCTTTGGGAAAGTCCATGAAATAACCGTTTTCTTTATTTCAATGGTAAAAAACAAACCAGTCGCGCATTGTCTATTCACTGGCGAACAGCAGGCAACTTCTTTGATTATCATCTGGTCTCCGTTTGCCGCGAAACGGTGTCAGTTGGTTTTTTTCCCGCTCATTTTGAGCTCAAGCGTAGTCCACACACTAGTTCTATTAGTGATGGATTGAATTTTGCGTGTGGGTTAGCTTTCCCTATTAACAGTGCCCCTTGCCATCAGGCGAACCCACTTCAACTTCAGATGTACTTGTAATTTACGTTCCCAAGTCAAGGATAATAGGCCAACATGTTAATCCAACTATCCGGTGTAAGGGTTGAACCCCTTACCTCGGCATCAGCACACCGGATGTTTTAGAACACGCGTTCTTATCCATTCAGCCATGCTGACCTCCGTACTCTTTTTAGTCTGGGTCGACTCGTGAGCCCAGGTTCATGTTTAATACGTTCCCACATTGGAGAGGGATTCCCCCAGATGATGGCCGGAACCCGCATGCAAGCATGATAGTCACTGAATCTCAATGCGACATAGGGAATTCCCCTCCCCCTGTCCCATATACATCAACTCCTCTTGTAACTGTCTGCCATCTGCTGCCTCTGCCTTGCGTTGTAGGACAGGAGTGTTTTGAGCCTGAGCAATTAAGGCCGCCTGGTTAGTGCAGTCGCCGCGAACTGTACAGGTTAGAGTTTTCTTTTTTTTTGCCCCCGACAGAAAAACACCCACACCCTACTGAGGATTCGAACCAATGTCTCCCGAAGGAGAGCCTTACATTTTAGCCACTCGGCCAGTTTTCCAATTTTTCCAGTTCCAATTTTTTAGAGATGTTCCGGTCCCGTTCAACCGTCGAATTCTCGCTTGGTTCGTGTTGGGGCCCTTATGTTGTATCTGCTTCTCTTGCGTAGATATGGCTCCGTATGTTTGCTTCCTTGAGACTGGTTAGCTGTCTCTGTGTTAATTTCCTCTTTTGGTGTCCTTTCGCATGTCTGAACAGAGCTGCCACTTTTAAGGCCTGGTGTAATAGGCCAGCCGCTCCTCAGACCTTCTAACAACATACAACAAATCCAGATCTGGCGCAAGGAGACAAATAACCCTGTAGCAACAAATCCTGGTGTGATGTGGATCACAGGAAAGCTGATCATTATTTTCTACAGGACTCTCTTGTCATATGCAGCGGGATCATAGACAAATCAATTTTTTTTTTTTTTAAGAGAGAAACTAGGGGATCAATAAAGACAGCAGGAATATTTCTTGACAAGACAAAGTTAATTAGCCACACGCCGTCTCCGTACTTGTTTTTTTCTTTCTCCTTGTGCGATTTCTAATATTGAAAGGAAAAAACAAATAAACAAGACTATGGAAGTCCATTTCACACACATGTGATAAGATGTTGCGCTTAATTTAGCTTCACAAGCCTCAAAGAAAATGTTCTATGTAAAGTCAATATGCACAATGTGTAAAACTGATTAAACAGGATGGGTGAAGACTAGACTAACGGAGGGAGAGAAAGAAAGTAGGAGAGACGACAGGCGGGTGGACTTATGGGCAGACGGACGGACGAACAGACAGGTGACGTAAAGAGTTGCGTCAAGAACTGGTATCACAGCACTCGGGACATAGCCATAAGTGCCCCGACCTCGTCTGCAACAGCCAGCGTAGAGTCCCAATACAAATGGTACCAGTAGCAGTCTGATTGTATATCCGTCTGGCCTTTCCTCGGAGTTTTCAGCGTCGGTCAGTTCCTCTGGTCACTCCCTGTAGCACCATTCTCTCCAAGCCGTCATGATCTACCCGTTCTTCTAACGAGCCCCGACCACATCTGCCGGATGATGCCCAGACGACAGGACAGCCACGCTAACATGTTGACAGATAGACCCGCCCACCGAACGACCGACGGACGGACCGGCGGACAGACAGAAACGGACGGACAGACAGAGACGGGCGGACGGACAGACAGAGACGGACGGGCAGACAGAGACGGACGGGCAGACAGAGACGGACGGACAGATACGGACGGTCAGACGAAGACGGACGGACGGACAGAGACGGACCGACGGACACGGACGGATAGATAGATACGTACGGACGGACGGACAGACAGAGACGGACGGACAGACAGAGACGGGCGGACGGACAAACAGAGACGGACGGACAGACAGTTACGGACGAACAGACAGAGACGGACGGACAGACAGAGGCGGACGGACGGACAGACAGAGACGGACAGACAGACAGAGACTGACGGACGGACAGGCAGAGACGGACGGACGGACGGGCAGAAATGGACGGACGGACAGGCAGAGATGGACGGACGGACAGAGACAGACAGGGACGGACAGACAGACAGAAACATATGGACAGAAGAGACGACGGACGGACAGACAGAGACTGACGGACGGACAGGCAGAGATGGACGGACGGACAGAGACTGACGGATGGACAGGCAGAGATGGACGGACGGACAGAGACAGACAGGGACGGACAGACGGACAGACAGAGACATATGGACAGAAGAGACGAACGGACAGACATAGACGAACGGACGGACAGACAGAGACGGACAGAAAGACAAAGATGGACGGACAGACAGAGACAGGCGGACAGACAGAGATGGACGGACAGACAGAGACAGACGGACGGACAGAGAGATACGGACGGAAGGATGGACAGACAGAGAGGGATGGACAGACAGACATTGGTTGACAGTCAGAGACAGACGGACGGACAGACAGATACGGACGAAAAGACGGACAGACAGAGACGGAAGGACAGACAGATACGGACGGACAGACAGAGACGGACCTATAGACAGAGATGGACGGACAGACAGAGACAGGTGGACGGAAAGACAGATACGGACGGAATGACGGACAGATACGGACGGATGGACAGACAGAGACGGACGAACGGACCGAGACGGACGGACAGACCGAGACGGACGAACGGACGGACGAACGAACGAACTGACCGACGGACAGAGACGGGCGGATGGACAGACAGAGACGGGCGGACGGACGGGTGGACGGACGGACGGACAGACAGACAGACTGCTTTCCCTTGATGAAAGGGAAGAATGGCCCGGACAATGACAGCTACCACGTGGCGGAAGACACAAGTTCTATGTCAGGAAGCAGATTGCCACACATGAAGTGTTCACGACAGCACATTCACTCACGACTACATGTGCTCACCAAATCTGAATACAAATACAGCGAGAAAATCCTCTAAGGACTTCATTGTCAGGGCCCGTAATTAGAAATAGTGCACCGACACTGCAAACGTTAATGTAATATCACACTGAAATGTTAACACATACGTCTGTGGCCTGTTAGCTCCAGTTGAGTACACACACAGACACACACAACACACACGCACACACACCACACACACACACACACACACACACACTCACGATGTTCGTCCGTCATGAATGACGAGGACCATTCATTACACTGCATCTTTTGATGAGGAACGAATGACTTGCGCTTTAGATTTGTATAGCGAGGTAGTGGTCGCGCAACTCCGTCGTCCCCGCTCTCTCGTCTGCATCCATCTGGTTCCAGTGGCGAGCATGGCAAGACGACTGGAAGACGGACACAGATGCAGTGGACGTTAGGCTGCCACGGCCAGTTATCCCTGTATATATTGTCTCTCGAGAGCCTCGTGCAATCGGCCCTTCCGTCAATTCCTTTATTTTTCAGTTTTAAGACAAACGAATGAGCGTATGAGTACTGATAGGATCAACCAGATTTCCTTCGCCGAAGACGGACTGACCGCCAGAACAGACCACACACATATGCGGCGAGAAGCTGCCCACAGAAGATTTTGTTCGTCTAAGTTGATAACAGATCTCCCGATTTACGGTTGAGCCTCACCAGCGCACAAATGCATATGGTGACTGACAGGACAGACGTTCACGCACACGCAAGCCAAGAGTAGCATCGCTAAAGCGCGCCCTACCGGTACACACACACACACACACACACACACACACACACACACACACACACACACACACACACATGTGCACACAGACACATTGATGCTGAACGCAAAGCCTAGTTATTGAAAGTTCTCTGCATCTCTTAACGTTTGTTTCTCTCTGCCCACTCGTTTTTCTTCGCGTGAAAGTCCATACCGTGTGGTTTTGGTGACCATGCATTTCCACAATTACTATTTACTTTTAACAGTGATTATAACTTCCTGACCTCTTCACAAGATAAAATCTCAAGATCTTATGGAATCTAAATTAGCCTAGAAGAGGCAAAATTCTGGTGAACAGCTACAAGGAAAGCGCAACAGCAATATCAAATTTATGGACACATGCCTTAAAACATGAAGGTTTTTTTTTTTAATATCTAGAGTCCTTTTTTTTTTTTTTTTTGCAGCAATGGTTTTTCTTTTCAAGTAAAGACAATACAACATGACTCGTGATGGCCTCAACTGCCAAGAGAAGAACAGATTCTATAAAGAAAAGCAACATCTGCGTTGTTTTCAAGATCAAACTATACTAATCAATTGTCGTATTCACAGGCTTGGCAATGGAAATGTTTTTCCCATGGGAATCCCATTGTCTGATCTTCTGTAGAATAGCACTGCCTAAAACCAGCCTGCTGCGACACAATGTACCACTGCAGTCTATAATTGATGATGCGCTCCATTGTTTTGCAGAGACAGCTCATGAGGCTAATTGGTCTGTAGCTGCAAGCAATGGAACTATCTTTCCCTTATTTTAGAAGGGGTATCATGATTCCTACTCTCCATGATTGTGGAACACCGCCTAAGGTCCAGCTGTTATTGAAGATCTACAACAGCTTTGCATTGGCCTTTGTTCCTAGGTTCCTATTCAAAGAGTATGCTTAGCAAGGTAGAGAAAGGAATGTTTCGTGTGGAATGGCTTTCGTCGCTTCAGAGGTCACAGATTGTGAGAATTGTATGGATATTTTGTCCTGGCAATGCGGGTGTACGGGGGAATGAACAGGCTGATAGGCTAGCAGGGAATGCACCTCTTGGTGGTATTTTGCCTATGGACAAGGGGGAGGTGGTCGTGCGCTTGTGGGACCAGGTGGAGAAGGCGGAGAAACAGATTGAGAACCCATAAGTGGAAAGAATGAGATTGCGGGGGATCGGCAGGGGTTCTGGAAGAATCTAAAAACTGAGAGGGAAGACCAGGAGAACTTTTAATCAGATACCGGTGGGAACGATTAGTGGTGTGACTCTTCGCTGGCTGTTGAACGAGGGGACGGAGCACGTATGGGAATGTCCTGAGTGCAGTGATGTCGGTTCTTAACTCAACTCAACTCAACTCATATGTTCCTGATTATTTCATTGGAGATGCCACGAACTTCTGGTGACTTTCTCATTTTCAGTTTTGAAATTGCTAGCTCCACTTCGCTGATTGTGATAGACGCCTCCAGAACCTCATGTAGTATTTCATTATGTCCAGTATGTTGCCATTTTTCTCGAATCTCTTGTTGTTTATCTGGACTAATTTTGATATTGTTATCTTGTGTGAATGAGTCCGCAAAATGGTCAGCTGCTTGCTTTCCTGTTAAGATGTTTCTGTCTTTATTTAGGGCAATTTTTGAGTTTCTCCCAGTGCCCTCACAGTTAAGTTGTTATATTAGCTTCCACGACTTCCTTGCGTCTCTTTCAAAGTTCAGTGTCTCTGTTTTCTCCTGCCAGATTTTCCTTCTCGCCTGCAGCTTGGCCCTTTGAAATTTGACTTTTGCATGCTGGTATTTATTGTTGTGCTCTTGACAGGGGTTGGCTTCTACATACTTCCACATCATTATGCAACTGTTCCAGTTCACTACTCCAGTAGGGTTTATAGTGTTTACGGGCTCCTCTTGGTACTGTTTCTCGCGCTGCCTGTAGTATGCATTTTCCAAACTCTTCAACTACTTTATTTATGTCCTTCTCAGTGTTCAGGTTTCTAACCAGTATGCTGGTGCGCTGCTTGTACACTGCCCAGTCAGCTTTCTTGTAGTTCCACCTCGAGAGGGTGCTGCTTTCACTTACAAGCTCATTTTCTACAGTTAGAAAGACTGACCGATGGTCACTTCCACCAAGTTGTTTCTCAACAATTCGTTTAATGTTCCACTCCAGGTCTGGTGAATGAAAAGCCAGGTCAGGTGTAGTTGTAGTGTGCCATGATCTCGAGTAAAATGTATGTGAGTCAGACGGCTTGTTAATCAAGATGAATTTATTCTCATCCTGCCAGTCTTCCAGTCTCTCTCCTCTCTGGTCCATGTGACCATAGCCCCAGCTCTGCGAGTGGCTGTTGAAGTCGCCACACACAATCATTTTTTCTTGTAATGGTAGTGTGTCCAGTGCCTGTTGGCGGTCACTTGGACAGTAGTTATTGATCAGATGAAGGTCTGTATTGCCTGTCTTACGTTTAAGTGTCTGATACTCATCCCTTCCATGTAAACTTAAATTTTGGAAGCAGTAATATTATTTTTACAAGGGTCAGTATCCCACCCTTTTGCCTGTCCTTTCGATAAGATTGGTAACACTGGTAGCCTCTGATTTTGAAGGCTATATTTTTTTCGTTGAGGTGAGTTTCTTGCAAGCAACATACGCTTACTTTTTCTTGGTCCAAGATGTTTTCTAGTTCTTTTTTTTTTTTTTTACTCCCTCCGCATTCCAGTGAATTATTTTTAGTCTCTGTTTGGTATGGCCAGACGCCCTATTCTCAGGTCCCATGACTCACAGGACATCTAGAAGGATCTCCAATAGTTGTGGTTGGACCCTTTAGAAGCAAAGGGCCTGGCACTGCACCTGCATGGGAGTCCAAAGCAGGGCGAGCACCATAACATTTAGCAGTAGCCGACATATTTCATGGCGTAATTGCGTGGCATCCTGATTGTTGTGGTGTGCCTTCTGGCTAGTTTCCACCGTCTTCAGCACCTTTCCTTTGCTAGAGCAGACTGTGGTCTTACTCGAGTTTAGATGTATAGGCGCGCACAAACGTGTCTGCGCATGCATGTAAGTGCATACACATCTAGAGCGTACTGGTTATTTTTCGGCGTCAGCGACTCGCCGCCGCCCCTTCTCTTGTTAGTTAAAACAGTTCCGCCAAGTGAAGGCCAGGAGTTGGACTTTTGCTGCAGAGGTGATGAATGCATTAGCCATTGCGACCCACGGCGACTCACGAACGGGGAAACGGTGAGTAAGATGATGATGATGATGATGAGCCTACAAGTAATTCTCACCAAATGTGCTACATATACTCTCCCGAAGAATGCAAACACTGGCACATAAAATTGTTATCATATCTCTTCACACAGTTCATTGTTAGTTAGAATACCCTGCAAGGAGAGCTCACGAGCCTGCACTGAATGCATGTTCCAACCAAACCATTTCCAGTCGACAAATGTTCAAGCCATGATAAAGCCAAGTACTCGAAACTACCGAGTCGTTTAACACCAACAACATTCCCAGACAATTTAATTTTCTGAACGTGAAAAACATCAAGCTAATGTAATTTTAAATTAAAATAACTCGTAGCTTCAAATATAACCACCGTTTCTTCATCTGCACGAACGGCATATAGGATAACAAATTCACAATTCTGGTGTCTGTATAGGATAGCACTACCATGTATAACGTAATCTTTTGTCTGTCCACCATAGTAGTAGAATGGTGCAACGTAACCACCAATCCGGCGTCTATACGCGAATGGCATTAAAATGGTATGATGAGATCACCGATCCGGAAACTGTACGCAAATGGCATTAATATGGTATGACGAAATCACCAATCTGGTTTCTGTACACCATAGGACTATCATGTATCACGAAATCACCAATACGGCGTCTTCGCATAAGAGCACTAACGTGGTATGACGTTGTCACCAATACAGAGCTTATGGAAGACTTCGGCAAGGTGAGTCATACTGTCGAGATATATTTTGGCTCGATAGAGACAACAGTGTTGAGTCAGCAATGAGGCTGCGTACAATGGGGGTGGATACAACAGGCATTAAAAAACAAAGTTAATAGCATAACTAGACATTCTTTCTTGTGGAACCTATAAAGGGAACAAACTATATAAAGCACAATACATACACATATACACACGGAAAAGAACAAACGGGTGAATTTGATTTTCCAAGGGTCACAAACTGGGCACGCAGACCCGTCTTACATTCAGCTCTTCCGGTCACTCACCTGACGTACATCAATGATCTATTGTGCATGCTATATTCACATGGGGACAATAAACATTGTCAAATGTATGCAGTGAACATAATCAATACGTGTTACTGAGACCGGTTGGCAGGCAGGCAGGCAGGCAGACAGGCCGCAGGCAGGCAGGCAGGCAGGCTGGCAGGCAGGCAGGCAGGCAGACATAACACACAGACACTACACATGCATACACAAAGACTCGCGCGAGCGCGCGCGCGCACACACGCACACAGACAGACAGACAGACAGACAGACAGACAGACCGACCGACCGACGGACGGACGGACGGACAGACAGACAGACAGACAGACAGACCTTCAAAATTCACAAACACTTTCAAGTATAACCACTCCATAACACAGATACATACACCCTCACATACATAGATACCCATCTCTCTCTCTCTCTCTCTCTCTCTCACTCTCATATCCTCATTCATACATTAAGCACAACACACGCATATGCTTCTTCCCCCACACATAATAGACACATAAACACCTTCAAACATGCACTTACACCAATACTCTCTAGAGACCGGCAGGGATGAGCAGTGTGTGTGTGTGTGTGTGTGTGTGTGTGTGTGTATGTGTGTGTGTGTGTATGTGTGTGTTGACCTGGGAGAAACGACAAGAGACAGCAAAGTACATGAGTGCTTGCTATCAGATGGCTGGGGGGGGGGGGGGGGGGGCAATGCTCCACCAACTTCCATAAGACAGTGGAGGAAGGTAGACTGTGGAAGAAGGGAGGCAGTGTAGAAAGGGAGATAGAAGAGGGAGCAAGTGAAAGAATACATATCTTGGAGATGCAAAATAAAACATGATTATAACCGTGCCCGTAACTTATGAGTGATGGGGAGGGGGCATGCTTGACATTGAAATGTTTAATCGGCAGAGTGCATTAATTCAGCAGAATACCGGATAATGAAGAGATGTCATGTCGAAACGTTTTCAGAAAGACATCCCGAACAGATCAGGCCAGGACATATGTCTATGAATATGAGCATCCTGCATAATTTTTCTGCGCATTTAAAGCATCTAAACTCAATGAGAAATTAATAACATGTAGCAAAAATAACTGGCATCGAAGATGGGAGAATATAAGAACATTCCAGAAAGATTATACTAAATCAAAATGAGGCTGGGATATTAACCAGTTACGTTAAAAATGGCAGATGGAAAACGGCAGGGAGATAGACAGAGGGAGAATGACAGACGAGATTGGCATTTTAAAGAATCAGAAAACACCAATGTTTTATGTCTGTAGTGAACGATGAGTAATGGTCAGTGTTTGTTACGCGAGAGTGCTTCTATGGGAGATGTACACGGTGAGATGTGCATGATGATTCTTCACACCGGCGTCTGTGGAACAGGGGTAGTGAACGCAGATTCACAGTCCCGACATACCGGCTTCCAAGTCTGAAGCAGGCAATACAGAGGCTTTGTGTTGATTTTCACAATGGTATAGGCATTGGCCGTTCAAAACGCAATGGCTAACTCATCATTATCATGTGGCTGTTATAGACAGAACGTCGCTCTCATCACGTCACGCCGAAAACCTCTCGATCTCTTGTCATGTATATAGTGTATTCGTAAATGTCTGCCCTCGTGTAAATAAAATTAAAAAAAAAAAAAAAAAATCTACCGAATCTACAATTGGCTAGAATATCACAGACATCTAACAATGCTGGGTTTGAGTGCGACATAATGTAAAAGCATCTGCGATGCATTTTTCAACACTTCCCATCCCGACGGAAGTATATGTATACAATGGGGCTAAAGGGAAAGAAGTAACAGGCATGCAACTAAGAAACAAGTCCAGCAGACGGTGGTCACGTCCTCACAGGCAACATCTGTAATCGTATATGACAAAAGACACGACCAAATTCAAACAATTATGTAATTAAAAATGAAAACAACATTACTGTTGTCCAGAGGCAAGCCAACTATCACAATTAACAAAGATGAAATTGAAAACAGTCACAAACTTTGAATATCTTGTCATCATAATAAACAATAATGATTATTCAATAGGTTTAAAAGGGTTTAAAATGCAAAAAGATTGACTTCATTGTATCTGTTTGTATCCCATATCCTTCGTTCTCTTTCTACAGTGAGGCCTGCCGAAAGCGTCGCACAAAGCACGAACTGCGTTGCTCCAGCGACGACCCCCAGACGTTTCCGAGAAAACTGCACTCAAGAACCGAACAACGTAGCCTCAAATCGAACGTCTAATCTTTTCTGGGGCGCGAGTCAGGCGGTGCTACCTGCTTGACCACGGAGACTCTGATGATTGTTCAACTGAAAGCAGGACGATCATAGCAATGCATTGGTTAAACAGAATGTACAGCCCATGGCACAACCCGAGAAAACAAATTAAATTAAGAGTTTTGAGAACGTGTATCTTCCATGTAACAATAAACTAGAACACTTACTGACATCTATCACGAATCGTGGGAAAAGATCGCTCGGGGATGGCAGACAGAGAGGGAAATGTCTAAATGGTCTGGCCGCATGGCATACATTGTCAAGACAGGAACACAGAGCTGATCCACGATTCTAGTGATCGAGTGAGATGGCGAAACATGGCAGCCAGCGCTTATTGGCGTGGCAATGATGATGATGATGATGATGCTTATCGGTGTATGACATAATAATAATTGTGATAGGCACCTCAATGATGATGATGATGATCTTTCCAGTGGCAAAAATCGCAGGAGCCAAGGGCCGTTTCCCAATTATTAAATAAGACAGTCTGGCCTCTTGAGCTTCAATATTACAGGGAAATACTCAGAGTACCGCTTCCGGTCTCCAACATGGCGGTTAGGCATTGAACCGTTAAGGCCTGTGGTGTGTTCATGCTTGTGGCTATGGTTTGCAATGGCATTTTCCTCATGTTGGACTGGTAGTGCATGGGTCCATTGTCCTGCTACTGAGTGAGTGCTTGGGCGACACTGTGAGCTGTGAAATTCGCGTGGAATGCTTTAACATCTGTCCGCTGTTGTTTGCACAGTGAGCTGCATGTTCGGTACAATGGCCGGCTGTCGCTGAATTGACTGGTTTGCCTTTTCGGGTCACGAGTGCAATTTTCTAGAGACTCCTGGGAGTCGTCGCTGGAGCTACGGAGATCGTGCTTTGTGCGGCGCTTTCGGCGGGTCGCCCTGTGTAAATCGACCGAGCCATGTGAGATGAAACCCGGGTCAATGAAGTATTTCTGGTGACAGCCGATTCCATCGACGATGAACTGTCTTTTTCACGGAGGACTTTTGTGTTGGCATTCTGGCGGCGGCATTATGCACACTGTACCTGTGCGGGCTGTTGGATTGCCGAAACTCCTGTCCATTCCACTTTTCACATTGGGCAGTGACGAGTATTGTGTGTGATATTCACTGGCACAGGAACGGAGCATAATGGGGACGACCCATTGCCATGAAGTTGGAACCGCAACTAACTGACTAACTACGAGTACCGCGGACCAAAAACAAGGAACATACTGACATTCTAAGATGGTGATTCAAATGAAAACCTTATTTCTTTTTTATAAATTTTTCTTTTTGTGTGCATGATATATTCTGAAAATGTTCAAACCAAATGTATCATTTTTTCGATGTGGTCACCACTGCGTTCAATGCAAGTCCTCCGGTGCCGATAAAGTGCTTGGGTTTCTGTTCACAAAAATTTTCTAGGTCACGTGTGTAACCACTCTGGGGTCACCACTCGGTGTGCCTGACTTGGTCGAGAACAGTCTATCACAGAAGTCACCCGTTTTGAAACTTCCATCCCCACTCATACACTTGCTGGACTGAGATGCATGCATCGCCATACAGTACCTTCATTCGCCGATGAATTTCTATAGGCTTCTCCCCTTCACTGATAAAATACAAACGGATAACAGAACGCTTCTCCTCTTTGGTGCATGTCAAAAGTGCGGCTGCCATCTTTAAACGGTCCTCATGATGCCACGTGTTCGTCTGCACTGTGATGTCACGTGTTGAACACTATTGACATCATAAATAACAATATTGACAGGTTACAAGACAGTGACATGTTTATTGTAACTTCTGTCACACATGTAAGTTTGTCATTTCAATCCCCCATTATATGTTGGCAATATTAAACGTCGCAGTGGCTTGGAAATAACAGTGATGGAAGGCGTGGTTCCATGAAGAATAGGCAGGGTCGATAAATACGAGATGGAGACAGGGCATTGAAGAGACCTTTGGGCATGACATTTCATGAGGCAAGGGAACTAGCAATGGATGGAGAATCTTTCCGGCTGGCGGTGATGGGAGCGACGTTCCGAACAGGGCGTGCCACGTGATGATGATGAATGTAAACAAGGGGATACAACCCTCTGCTAAACAACCTGTTTTCTCACCGGAAGTCGCTTTCCAAAACCTGGCACCAATACATGTGCCTTGCCAGCTGGCGTAGGCGTTCATGTCTCTCCGCAGATCTCGGTCTTTGGTGTTCTGTATCAACTCTGCTGATGATGTTCCTTCATGTCATGGTCTCATTCCAACCGGCATGATCTATCATGGTCTGCCTCTGTCTCTTTTCCCGTTGATCTTTCCATTCGTAGCGGTGTGTTCCAATGCCTTCCTGTTTATTTTATGACGAAAATAAATGTTGTTTGCCTCTTTCCTTCTGCTGCATATATAATGTAATACATTCATAAGGCTCTTCCGAGCAATATTTGTCAGTTAATCTGGCAGCTCAACATATTGGCAACATTCATCTCAACAAACACATAACTCCCAAGCTCTTTCGACAGACAGACAGACAGACAGACAGACAGACAGACAGACAGACAGACAGACAGACAGACAGACAGACAGACAGACAGACAGACAGACAGACAGACAGACAGACAGACAGACAGGCAGACAGGCAGGCAGGCAGGCAGGCAGGCAGGCAGGCAGGCAGGCAGGCAGGCAGGCAGGCAGGCAGGCAGGCAGGCAGGCAGGCAGGCAGGCAGACAGACAGACAGACAGACAGACAGACAGACAGACAGACAGACAGACAGACAGACAGACAGACAGACAGACAGACAGACAGACAGACAGACAGACAGACAGATAGATAGATAGATAGATAGATAGATAGATAGATAGATAGATAGATAGATAGATAGATAGATAGATAGATAGATAGATAGATAGATAGATAGATACATAGAACAAACTTTATTTTCAAAGGGTTAAGAATTATGCACACAGGCCCGTCTAACATTCTGCCCTTCTATCACTCTCTTTCATACATTATTTCATTCACACATCATTCAAGGCTAACAAACAACAGCAACAATATAAAAGATATGCATTATAAAGGCTTGGGCAAAATGAGAACATCAAAACTACACGACATAGTAATATTAGATAATGGTCTGACACTTGTTATTAGCCATGTGGAATATACTGGCCTACCAAAAGGGGACTGACTGTTATACTAGGGTTTTGTTATTATTATTATTATCTCTATTATTAAGGGGGAAGGTAATCCGTATTGAGATAGTGTTCGAATAATTTGCGATTATATGAATAGGGATTGGTGATGTCTTTGATTTCTTGTGGAAGATTGTTCCACAACTGAGCTGCAGAGTACGTTAAGCTTGTTTTGTATAAGTCAATCCTAGGCTTCGGAATGTGTAATATATTTAAACGTTTACTGTGTCTAGCATTATATTTAAACAATGGCTAAAAGTAATTTGGGGCATTCCGATGCAGGATTTTGTGAATTAGTTTAGCTTTATTGAAAAGCAGGTGTTTGCGGAATGGTAGTAACTGAAGGCGTTTATACAGTCCAGGATTGTCAGATAAATGTTTGCTATAAATTAGACTCATGGCCCGTTTCTGGAGTGAATAAAGTCGCTTGGTGTTTGAATTAGAACAACCGTCCCAGATTGTAGAGCAGTAGTCAAAGTGTGTCTGTATATGAGAAGTATAGAATAGTTTCCTTGTGTCCTCATCAAGGAAGTTTTTAATTTTGTCGAGTTGGTAGACTGTTTTCGCTGTTTGTTTAATGAGCGCTTGAAAGTGGGAATTAAAGGTTAGGTTTCTATCAATGATTAGGCCTAATATTTTGTGCTCAATTACACTTTCTAAAGGCATGTTATCCATGTGAAGTTGAAGTGATGTGTGTGAGCTTAGAGTTTGAAGTCTTTGTCTGGTTGTTAATAACATTGATTTTGTTTTAGTGATGTTAATCTGCATACGGTTTGAATAGCTCCACCTAACTACATTATTTAATTCTTGTTGTAATATAGATAGATAGATAGATAGATAAACAGACAGACAGACAGACAGACAGACAGACAGACAGACAGACAGACAGACAGACAGACAGACAGACAGACAGACAGACAGACAGACAGACAGACAGACAGACAGACAGACAGACAGACAGACAGACAGACAGACAGACAGACAGACAGACAGACAGACAGACAGACAGACAGACAGACAGACAGACAGACAGACAGACAGACAGACAGACAGACAGACAGACAGACAGACAGACAGACAGACAGACAGACAGACAGACAGACAGACAGACAGACAGACAGACAGACAGACAGACAGACAGACAGACAGACAGACAGATACATAGATAGATAGATAGATAGATAGATAGATAGATAGATAGATAGATAGATAGATAGATAGATAGATAGATAGATAGATAGATAGATAGATAGATAGATAGATAGATAGATAGATAGATAGATAGATAGATAGATAGATAGATAGATAGGTAGATAGATAGATAGATAGATAGATAGATAGATAGATAGATAGATAGATAGATAGATAGATAGATAGATAGATAGATAGATAGACAGATAGATAGATAGACAGATAGAACTTTATTTTAAAAGGGTAACAAACTGGGCTCGCAGGCCCGTCTTACATTCGGCCCTTTCGATCACTCATCTTTCATTCATCAAATGTGCATGTTACACAGGGGAAAAAAACATTGTCAAATTGATTTTGTAAGCATAAACAATGCATATTACGCATGGTACATTCACATGGGGAAAAAAAAAAAACATTGTCAAATGAAAGTTGTAAACATAAACAGTGCATATTGCAATGTTGTGAGACACATCCCCCAATCCACCCTCACACCCCGCAACCACCCACACATCCCGCAGCCACCCAAATATCCCCCACCCACCACACCTCCACCCACCCACACATACCTCCACGCACTCACACAGACTCAGGCAAACATACATGCCGCCACCCACCCACTGATCCCCCACCCACACAAATTTCCCCACCTACACATACATCCCCCACCCATCCCATAACCGACACGTTGTTGATACAAAGATGCCAGTTATCGGTCATTTTTGTAAGGGCACTATGGCAAGAATATTTAGGTCGAAATCCAGATTGACTGTCAATTATTAGATCGTTGTTAAGTAAATGATGTAGTGTTATTTTATGCATGTGTTTTTCTAATGGCTTTGATAGCGACGATAGTAAGGAAATAGGTCTATAATTACCCAAGACGCTAATATCAGTTGAGCCATTTTTAAGTAGAGGATACACTTTAGCAACTTTAAAGGCAGATTGAAAGTAGTTTTTGGACAGGCACTTGTTATATATGAACGTTAAGGAATCATTAATAATTGGTGCAGCACACCGGAGAATTCTATTACTGATACCATCTAGGCCTTCTGAATTTGTTGCTTTGAGATTCGAGAGATATTTATATACTTCTGCAACAGACATCAAAGGAATCTCAAGGGGAATATTTCTAGAGCACTCCCCTTCACAGAATGATGACAGTGAACATAAATTACATACTGAATCTGATATTGAGGACTTT
The DNA here is from genome assembly GCA_963921405.1 of Cepaea hortensis. Lineage (NCBI taxonomy): Eukaryota > Metazoa > Mollusca > Gastropoda > Stylommatophora > Helicidae > Cepaea > Cepaea hortensis. The sequence goes on from OY992884.1 coordinate 68,411,070, forward strand.
AGATTCTCTATTTCTGATTGAAAGAAGTAACTGAAATCCTCGCATGTTATAGAGTTTGGTATTGCTGACTCTGAAGCGTGTTTCTTGTTGGTTAGCGAGTTAATAGCCTTCCATATATTTGTGTTATTTGATTTATCTACAATCAAATTTTTGAAATGATCTTTCTTTATCCTACGAATTTCATATTTACCTTTATTTCTTAGTCTGCGGTAATTGATAAAATCTTTATTTTTGTGTGCTGTATCTCGTTCTCTCATGATTTCGAGAACTTCGCTAGTGACCCACAGGGACTTATGTTGATTCTTGACTCGAACTTCTTTGACTGGCACATGTTTATCAAATACATTGTAGACAGTCTTTGTCCAGTAAGCTAGTGCATCATCCGGATCAGGAAGTTGGTAAACATGTTCAAGGGCTGCATTTTTAAGTCGTCTAAAAATAAATTTTGGTTGAGAGCTTTAAAGTTTCTAAATTGATGCTTAAATGTTTAATTTAGGAGTTTTGAACCCAATTTTCGACCATGTACAACATATTGGGTAATGGTCACTAACTGCACTAACAGGAACAGAACATTCGGTAATATTAACTGGACAAGTAACATATATGATCAATTATAGTTGAGGAAGTGTCTGTAACTCTTGTGGGACGATTTATTAGTTGTTTGAAATTGTAAGATAGAATGATATCTTCCCATGTCTGGTTGGATTTAGTAATATCTATGTTAAAGTCACCTAATATCATGACTTCTCTACCTGCTGTAAACACCCTATCCATCATTGTAGTGAAACAGTCATACCAACTATACCCAGCACAGGGATTCCGATATGAGATAATCCGATAATCCAATGAGAAACGGTTGCTGGCTGACTGGCTTCACCTCTAACCAAACACATTCTATCTCTTCTATCTCGAGATCACTTCTACGGGAACAGTTGAGAGAATTGGAAATGTATACAGCAATAACTGTCTCTAATTTTTGATTTGCATCTCTTCGAATTAGTTTAAACCCCTTAAGAGAGATTTCAGAGTCGGTTATTTTGTCGTTGAGACGGCTTTCTGTGATCCCAAACACATGGAACTGTTTGCACGGTATTACTGAAAGCTCAGGTAATTTATTAAGCAAATAATATGTGTTGAGATGGCCTATATGTAGACCATCTTTGTTGAGCCACTGATCGTGATTGGCGAACATTACACAATGAAAAGTTTATGTCGCTTGTAGTAGAAAAATTTCAGAGGTTTTGAAACTTTATTTAGTGGTAGTTAAGACTATTAGAGGGGATAGGAAAATGTCTGTGATGGAGTGACATCATTAAAGCTTGGTGCAGGGCTGCAGAATTGTATTGCATTAGCTGTTGAAGCTGACAATTCCACTGATAAGAGTGTGGATTACCATCAAACGAGGGACCACTGCTATGAGAGCTACTGGAAGTGCCTACATTGGAAGCAGGCATCGGGGGCACTGCAACATTGTTTAACGGTGTCCCCTTTGACATGCTAGGTGGAGACTGTTTAATGGGCAAGGGAGGAAACAATGCACCATAGTTAGCAACATTGGGATTGGAGCCTGGGTCGCTATTTACGGCCTTGTATTCCTGGGAAATAGGCAAGGGTGGTGTGGGCAGAGGTTGAGTGTTTTCTTAACACTGAGAGATGGCTACAGCCGGAGGTGAAGATCGGTTTACTCCTGTAACTGGTTCTAATTGTTGTGTACGTTCAGGATATTTTATGTTCTTCGCTAGTATGCTAGTTCCTAGTTTTGAACAATGTAGTTGATCCTTATATAGTTTTTTCTTGAGAGCCCCGGACGGCGATATGAAATACGGGGTATTATTAATGAAAGCATTGTTAGTTTCTTGACAAAATTTATGTAGAGTCAGATTGCCAGCATCGGCAGTACAGCGCTGGAATCCATAACATGGCGGGATGATTGATGAAAAGATAGATAGATAGATAGATAGATAGATAGATAGATAGATAGATAGATAGATAGATAGATAGATAGATAGATAGATAGATAGATAGATAGATAGATAGATAGATAGATAGATAGATAGATAGATAGATAGATAGATAGATAGATAGATAGATAGATAGATAGATAGATAGATAGATAGATAGATAGATAGATAGATAGATAGATAGATAGATAGATAGATAGATAGATAGATAGATAGATAGATAGATAGATAGATAGATAGATAGATAGATAGATAGATAGATAGATAGATAGATAGATAGATAGATAGATAGATAGATAGATAGATAGATAGATAGATAGATAGATAGATAGATAGATAGATAGATAGATAGATAGATAGATAGATAGATAGATAGATAGATAGATAGATAGATAGATAGATAGATAGATAGATAGATAGATAGATAGATAGATAGATAGATAGATAGATAGATAGATAGATAGATAGATAGATAGATAGATAGATAGATAGATAGATAGATAGATAGATAGATAGATAGATAGATAGACGTGTTATGTTTGTATTATGCGCGCGTGTGTGTGTGTGTGTATGTGTGTGTGTAAAATGGGCATCCTTGACGATGGGGATGGTGGGGTATAACCGTGTGAGATCCTGTCTCACGCTTTAGCGCTCTCATAACGGAACTACCGCCGCGCTATTCTTCTTTGAAATATATCACTACCCCCTTGTGAAACCCAACTGGCTTATTAGGAGACCTGGCATTCTCTTACACGTGCTAGCACGCGCACGCTGGAGCTGGGAACAGGAAGGGGGATTAGAGTAGGGGAGGGGAGGGTGCAGGCAAGGTTATAGCAACAGAATTACCCAGTTCATGCAGAACAAGACGAGATAAGCAATTTCTCAGAAATGGAGACGGAACACAATAATAAACAATGCATGTGTGGTTGTTTATTGCCGTCGTCAATGAGGCGACATTAATATGTATTCGATAACCGTTAAAACGTTTGTTGCATCTCCTCTGGAGGACATCACTGTTAACCCAAGCATTTATTGGCCGTTTGTGATTTTCTATACCTGCAAATACACTTGTCGCTGGATCCATACTCATCAGTGGTGGCATTCAGTATCTTTCAGGGTATCATTGGAGCATGGAGTCAAATCAGTCGTATATAATAGAAAACCCAAGCAAAATCATTTTGAGAACCTTTGTAGCATGCGATGTAAATATTCGCGGCCATAAGCAGATCCGTTTGGAATCGGTAGAATGCAAATGATACTGTCAACTTTCACCATAAGCCAGCAAGAGCCTACTAGATGCTTATTGTACCATTTGATGTCTTTACTGTCCAGTGTGACCTCTGATCTCTCTAGTCCAGTGTGACCTCTGATCTCTGTTGTCCAGTGTGACCTCTGATCTCTGTTTCCAGTGTGACCTCTGATCTCTGGTATCAAGTGTGACCTCTGATCTGTTATCAAGTGTGACCTCTGATCTCTGTTGTCAAGTGTGACCTCTGATCTCTGTTGTCCAGTGTGACCTCTGATCTCTGTTGTCCAGTGTGACCTCTGATCTCTGTTGTCCAGTGTGACCTCTGATCTCTGTTGTCCAGCGTGACCTCTGATCTCTGTTGTCCAGTGTGACCTCTGATCTCTGCTTTCTACTGTGATATCTGAAACATCTCATCTTTTGTCTGATATATCTGATTTATTGAAACGTCTGACATATCTTATTTATTGAAACATTAGACATATGTGATCTATTTAAATGATAGACATATCTGATTCATTGAACCTTCTGATATAGCTGATTTAGTGTCTCTGACATTTCTGACTGACGGTGTCATCTGATGTATCTGTTTTAGTGTGTCATTGTCTGAACTAACAGTTTTGTCAAGGCATTGGTTTTACGGCCTGCTGTTTACAATTTCCAACCACTCTGGGATTTTTTAACGTACACGCAACTCGTACACGTGACCTCCAGTTTTTCACCTTTATCCGACAAGGCCAGGTATCCGATCTCACCAGTGAAGAGATCAGTGGAGCGTGTGATAGCATCACACATCAATGGGCCTCGAAACAATTCCCAGCCTGTGTTGACATCGAAGCCGGCACCAAGGCTGAGGCGGACACCCTTACATCTCAACCATGGATGTGCCTGTGGGTCGTGTGGATCTTGTGGGTCATGTAGGTCGTGTGGGTCGTGTGGGTCATGTAGGTCGTGTGGATCTTGTGGGTCATGTAGGTCGTGTGGGTCGTGCGATATGTTGTCTGGATTGTCCTCTGGTACCTGTTTTTGCTTCCGTATATTCTACTAGTGTCCATTTTTTTTTTTTTTTTTTTTGCATATCCTTTTTACAGGACATCGCTGTCAACGCCAGCATTTTACCGCTGTTGTTGATGTCTTGACAAGTTTACGTTCAGTAATTTGACATTGCTTTCTGAACGACCGGTTCCCATACCAACTCGTTAAAATCCAGCGCAACGCGGTCTGCTACCAAATCGGTTGCAGCCGTGTTTTGAACGCTGGTAGGCGGGCTTACGAATCGCGTCTGTAAGGCCTTCGCCACGGAGAGGGCTCTAGCGTCCATTAATAACGAGAAATTGACGCACTCATGTTTTACTATGATCGCATCCTTATGTTTCTAGTTTTAACATACCTTCTCCTGTCCACTGTCGTATATTCTACCAAAAGTGACATAATACATAGTAAAGTACGTTTTTGCCATTGTGTGTGTCTACATCTCTTTGTTGTTAATTGCCTGCGCGTTGTGAGGTGCTATGATTTCAAATATACGAGGAAAGGTCAGTAAATAAGTACCAGACTAATAAAGAGAGTTGGAAATTGTTGTTTTTTTTTAGTTTTTTTTTTTTAAAGTTCCAGGGGTGTCATTCTGTGGCAGGATTATCTACACGACAGGTAAGCCTAAGCAGCTAACTGCTGGGTGTCACCTTTACATGTTCATACGCAAAGCAGATACAAATTGCGACGCTACCCATGGTGTATGTACAGGCAATTGACTAAGGAGCACAAATTGAATCAGACAATCATGTCCTTGGACCATCTCACTCGGTACGCAGATGAAGGCGAGCACACACAGAATAGGATTGTTAGGAGAATGAGCCAGTTAAGTAACACTACAATTCTGTCTCAAAGGTACTATCAATTCAATGGAATTCTCTGTGTTCACTTACAGCCAATACATGAAAGGTTTTTACAACAGCAGAGGTGTTTATGCTTACACAATGACTGAATTCAAAATAAATTCCTTTATCAGCGTGTGAAAGAAATATAAGACTATGAAAACTGCATTGTGCTGTGATGTTGTGTTTTCTATTTGAGATGCGATTCAAAGCCAGTGAGCTAAGCCTACTGTCTAACTGCATATAGCTCTATTACAATGTCAGACCACATATAGCTCTATTAGCCCAGGGTAAAATTGAACAACTGTGTGGCAAATTCATGACACCCAATTTACAGTCCGGGCATAGCCCTATGTGTGTTTCACCTGTTAGGTACACATAAAGCTCACCTTGGCGCAAAACGTTTCCCGGATGATGGCAGAAGTTGAACGTGGTCTGTGAATGTGGCTGCAACAGCAGAACGCGTACATTTGTACTGTCAGTATCCAAGCACGGATACAGCCATGACATTTGTACTGTCAGTTTCTAAGCACTCATACAACCATGACATTTGTACTGTCAGTGTCCAAGCACTCATACAGCCATGACATTTGTACTGTCAGTGTCCAAGCACTCATACAGTCATGACATTTGTACTGTCAGTGTCCAAGCACTCATACAGTCATGACATTTGTACTGTCAGTTTCCAAGCATTCATACAGCCATGACATTTGTACTGTCAGTTTCCAAGCACTCATACAGTCATGACATTTGTACTGTCAGTGTCCAAGCACTCATACAGTCATGACATTTGTACTGTCAGTTTCCAAGCATTCATACAGCCATGACATTTGTACTGTCAGTTTCCAAGCACTCATACAGTCATGACATTTGTACTGTCAGTGTCCAAGCACTCATACAGCCATGACATTTGTACTGCCAGTGTCCAAGCACTCATACAGCCATGACATTTGTACTGTCAGTTTCCAAGCACTCATACAGCCATGACATTTGTATTACGTTCGCCTGCTTTGAACTCATTAGTAGTCCACAATACGTGCCGATACTTCTAGTGCACTGGACTGTTTTAGCTTATCGATTAGTTTTCACTATTGCCAGTGTCCTCGCCATCAGGCGAACCCACTCCGACTTGTGAGGTACTTGTAATTTACGTCCCCAAGGATACGAAGTCAGCATTTTAGTCCAACTGACCGATGTTGGATTTAACCTGCTACTTGGGAATTAACACACCGGAAGTTTAAGAGCGAGGGTTCTAATCCATTCCGCCATGCTGACCTCCACAGAAATGAAATAAACGCATTAATGTTGGTGAAGATTGTCTGAGAAACACAAGGAAATGTATATGATGTCTAACTTAGTATCTCCTGACATGTTTTAATTTCCATCTGTAACTTACTGCTAGTCTTCTTCTTGTTCTTAGTCACAGCATTATATTGTAGAGTTCATGCATTGACCACTACAGTTCTAGTCCGTCGGGACACTCGTTTCTTGATGTCGGGACATCATAAACCACATACAAGCATTTATACATACTTGTGTCACGTAAATACAACATATTACTAGCGGACTCGACTAACGGAAATGAAAACACAGAGCGCCGACAATGAAAAAGGCATGCTAAACGAACATGGCGGGCAATTAGAACAAGACGCAAAAATAAAGAGCGAGAGAGAGAGAGAGAGAGAGAGAGAGAGAGAGAGAGAGAGAGAGAGAGAGAGAGAGAGAGAGAGAGAGAGAGAGAGAGAGAGAGAGAGAGAATAGCATACATACGGACAACACTTGACAAAGCACACGCTAGAATTCTCCTATAGATATATCATGGAAGGGGCCTTGCGTCCTGGTGAAGATAATCCGGCATTGTACAATACAAAATGTCCAAGAACTGGTTAGTGTTTCCCCAACCTTGTGGCTATCTAAAGCCGAAAACGAAACGTCTTCGGTTACAGTAAGAGCTGATGAAACACATGTCAGGGTCTTACACCTGGCTCGCTACCTAACACATGTGGGACAGTACAAGTACAACGTGATTTGACTCAAGACTCAACGACACAACGTTCAACGGATTTAATTACAGATCATATACAGTACGATGATCACAACAATATATACTGGATACTTCAATACACTTACATTCACCATACAGCACACAGTCTGACTCTCAAGATGTCCAGGCACTCGACATTCGGCCACAGAAACCTTTCTCGCAACATGCGTCCTGTTCAGTCCACGTCCCAGAGCTCTCTCCCTGTGGTTTGGAACTCGCCTCCTCACCTGAGGTGGCTTCACGAGACATACGTGCGTCCTTGGTGTGACCGCTGGCCGTCTCGCCAGCCGGCAACTTCGCAGGCAGGTGACTACCACTCGCCTGGCGGCGTAACGAAGTTCCTTCATCCCTGCTAGGGACTGAGTCACCTGGCGGCGTAACGATGTCACTGCTTCACTGCCGTACTGTGGACTCTGACACGCTCCCCCGGCAACTCCATGAAAGACGTCATCTTTCATGTCTGATATATATACATACTGGGTTAGTACCTTAACCCTTGTCAGAGTCAACCCTTATGTTGCTTATATACATTGGTATCATAATACATAGAAAATACACATCTGCCATAGAAAATATATAATCAATAGAAGTTATATTCAACGACATGTGGTGTTCAACTTTTAACACCTGTCAGGTTTCATCAACTCGATGGCTGATTACCTTAATTGCATTAATGACCCAGTCAGATCGGTAGTTCCAGCTTCACGCATCTACCTCGCAGCATTTGAAAAAAAAATAATAATATGGTTCTTGAGACAAAAACCATCTAGCTAGACCGAAATGTGGCTTTTACATAAGTCACATAAAACGCTCAAATCCCGACCTCATTTGGCCAGGACTCTTGTGTTGGTCTGCAATGTCTGCAACCCTTTGCCATGCCCAGTAAATGCCTACCTGATGAGTTCAAAATTTGGCAAACACATGGCTATTTTTATATAACACATTACATTATACATTTCAAATTATGGCCCTTTGTGTAAGGATGTAATAGCAACTAAAAGAAAGGGGAATAATTTCAAACATTTATGGCATATAATAATTTACAATAATTATTTTATTTCTTAGTGTCATCGCTTGACGTTTTTTCATCCTAACGAGAAAAAGTCGCTAGTATGAATACACTAATCAAGATATGATTCTAAGATTACACTACATAAATATATAAACACACAATTCGTGTATTCAATTTTATAGATTCCTAAAGATTTTAGAATCGTCATAGCTTTTTAAACTTTCATGTGTCGTCTGCTAGTTTTACTCTAAATTACAACATACTCCTGAAGTACACACGAACACTAAGTAATCGATGATACAACTTGTAGAACACACCTGTTCCGGTTTGATGTAGATACGGACGGTATACTGTTGTTACAGTTCATGTGTTGGATGTTTTCTTATAAACCTTCTGGATTTAGATTAAACTGCGATGGTGTAGCTGTCAACTGTTCATGTCACACTTTCACACATGGATGTTAAAATATCTCTGGAAGATTCCACACGGATATGCCACTGTCACAATGGATAGTTCGCTTACGGTAAGTCTTGAGCGAATGTGGCAATGTTCTTGTTACAGAATATGTATAATTAAAATTCGCTTTCTACCACACACTACACAATTATACACGACAATCACTACATTTAGTAATAAAATAATAACATTATATACAGTGGGAGTAACCCCTATCACAATGTAGACATTACACAGCTTTTGTGAATACACAACTTATTCACTGATAGATGGCTGTGTTGATCTGAGTATTTTACACTGCACTCAGACTTTGTTGCTCAATGGGTCGGTCGGACAACGGGACAACAAATCGGCGATCGTATTGGTTCGGCCTGGAATATGTCGGACCTCGAAGCTGTAGTCTTGGAGTTTCAAAGACCAACGGGCTATCATATGGTTTTATGGTACCCCAGAATTTATGAATCGCAACGGACTGCTGTCAGACTCCACGATAAAATGGCGTCCTAGAAGAAATCTAGACAATTTTGTAATACCTACCACTAAAGCTAGGGCTTCCAACTGAGGTATTGACCACGCCCGTTCTCTTGGTTTCAGCTTTCTGGATACGAAATACACAGGATGGAGAATGTTGTTGTGCTCTTGCAGCAAGACTGCCCCAATCGCGACGGAGCTCGCATCTGTTCTTAATCTGAAAGGTAAATGGAGATTTGGCAATTTCAGGATGGGATTGTGTAAGCTATCATTAGAAAAACAAGCTAATACTTTAGAGAATGCTAATTTTAGGCATTCATTGCTTACAATTTTCTCCGGCTTATCTTTAGTTAGTAAGTTAGTAAATACTTCGGTTAGGTCGGAAAAATCCGGAATAAACTGCCGATAATAATTTATCAGTCCTAACAAACTTCTGACTTGTTTCTTTGTAGTCGGAAGTGATAGTTTTAGAATCTTGGACACAATGTTATCGTCTGTCGTGACAAAGCCATTGGATATTTTGTATCCCAAAAAGGATATTTCAGGGTAGGCCATGTCTACTTTTGAAGGCTTTACTGTCAGTCCGTGCTGTCTGATGCGTTCAAATGTCAGTTCTAATGTCTTTATGTGCTCTGTCATTGTCTCTGTGTGAACACAGATGTCGTCAATATAGCAAATTATGTTAGGAATGTCTATTAGAAGAAGTCGTGTCATACGTACGAATGTGGCTGGGGCGTTGACTAGCCCAAATGGAAGTTTGCACCATTCGTACAGTCCCCAAGGTGTGGCAAAAGCTGTCAGATGTCTACTCTGTTCGTCTACTTCTATCTGATAATATCCTTTAGTCATATCTATCTTCGTGAAGAACCTAGCGTCTGTCAGTTCTGTCAGAAGATCGTCAGCGTTTGCCATTGGCTCCAAATCTAGAACAGTTATTTTATTTAGTTTTCGATAGTCGATACACGGTCGTATTGTATTGTCCTTTTTGCGTACAATGACCATGGGAGATGAGAAGTCTGATTGGGATCGTCTTATGATGTTATTCTTTTCTAGGTTGATGATCTCCTGATGTAAATGTTCTTTGTAATGTAATGGGATGGTGTATGGTCTGCATCGTATGGGTGTGTTTGATGTGAGTGTGATGTGATGCTGTACTAATTCTGTTTGTCCTGGGTTGTTGGAGAAAATGGTGTTGTATTGTTGTATGAGGTGTTTTAAACTGTCTGTCTCTGCTTGAGTTAGCTTTGAATTGATCTTGATATCCTTCAAGCAGTCTGTCGTGTCTAATGTAGGTGTTGGAATTTCGTCACTAACCTCGTCATCTTCGTGATCTATTATCACTGTACAAGCTGTCGTATCGTCTTGTTCGTTGTCTCTGTTATGGTATGGTCTTAGCATATTTATGTGAAATATTTTGTGTTTGTCTTTTATTAGGATCTCATAGTCTACAGGTGAAATCTGTCTTGTCACTTTAAAAGGTCCCTGCCAAGAATCAGTCAATAAGTGTCGGTCGCTAGGTAACAGAAGAAGAACGTCCTGTCCAGGTGTCAAAGTTATTGTTCTGTTTCCTTTGTCAGCATACTGTCTATAAGTAGCACCAGATAATTTTAGTGCATTCTTTGCAATCGTACATGATTTGATGATTCTTTCACGCAATGATGTAACATATACGTATGATGATATGGGTTTAAGTACTGGAGTAGATTCAGTTAACATTTGGTGATAAATAGTCAATGGGCCACGTGGTTTGGCACCATAAATAAGTTCAAAAGGAGAGAAACCGGTACTAGAATGTGGTACCTCGCGATAAGCAAAAAGAATAGCTGGTAGATATACATCCCAATTATTAGGGTGTTCTTGCGTGACTTTTGCAAGCATGTGCTTCAGATCGCCGTTAAACTTTTCAACAATTCCACTTGAGTGAGGATGGTATGGTGAATTGAAACATTGCTTCACTCCCAACATTCTGGTGAAAGCTTGGGTAGATGCGGCGATAAACTGAGTACCCCTATCAGATTGGATAGTGTCTGGAAATCCTATCCGAGAAAAAATATGGAAGAATACTTCCATTATATCATTGGCAGTTATGTTCTTAAGCGGAATAGCTTCCGGCCAGCGACTACATTGATCAACGACAGTTAGAATATATTTATTCCCTCTAGTTGTTGTATGATTGAGAGGGCCCACTATGTCAACAGATAGTTTTTCAAAAGGTCGACTGGCTAAGTCAGTGACTTGCAACTTTGCCTGTGGGTGTTTACCTTTTTTTATCAGTTTCTGGCAGGTGTCACAACTTCTGCAATATTCTTTAATGTCATTGCAAAATTTGGGCCAATGAAACTGTGTTAATAATCTAGATCTGGTCTTAACATATGCCATATGCCCTGCAAGAGGTATATCGTGGGCAAGATGTAAGGCTTGCTTACGATAACTAGTTGGCAAAACAGTTTGCTCTGTGGTGTTGTCACCTCTGGTATAATACCTGGTGAGGATATTATTTTTCAAAGCAAAATGCCATTTTGCATTCTTGGTTACCTTTGGCTTTTGGCCAATCAGATTAAAATATTTTACCAATGAAGGGTCAGCCTTTTGAGCTGTTACAAAAGTTTCCTTCATGGTGTTAGTAGGTAGTGATACTGGGCTAAGTGACTGAATAGCCTCAGTTTGATTACTTTCATCTTGCACTCTAGCAGTAGATCTGGTTACTGCGTTCACACAATCAATGATGTCAGATGGTGATGAAACAATGTTGTCAATGATATGATGAGAACTTAGTGCTACATTAGCTACCATACATTCAATAGGTGGTGTGACATTATCAATGATGACATTGGATGGTGATGTTATGTTATCATCAATACACACAGATGTTATGTCATGAGGTTTATCATTCACCTCTGGCAAATTTCCAATTATTACATCACACACTGGGTTTGTTAACGCAGCGACTTTTACTTTCCCAGTGAGGAAAGGTGTTTTAATATATGCCCATGCTAATGGGTATCTCTCAATATTGCCTGAGAATGTTCTGCATGTTACATGACTGCCTGTATAGTCTGTAGGCATTATGAACGTTCTCTTAAGGCCAATAAGTGAACTGCCGGTATCTCGAAGAACTGTAGCAGACTTGCCGTTCACATATCCGTGATGGACGATTATCTTGCCTTTTGAATCTACTACCAAATTAGCTTCTTCATTGGCAATAGGGATGGCGTGACCACACGTTAAAATGCCATCTTCATAGAAGGTGTTACAAACAGTACATAAAGTGTTATACAAGTCAAAAGTCTGTGCTGAGTTCACAGGATGTTTCTCTGATTCTTCTTCTTCTGACTCTGAACTGTTTGACAAGGCGGCATTTGCCTCGTTGATCATTTGTCTACCTTTACAATCTTTGCGATGGTGTCCATGCGCTTTACAAAGATAACATTTACGCACAGACCTGAACGATCTACGCTCATGATCTCGTCTGTTTATCATATCTCGTAGATAAATATCATATTTTGGGTTTTTATCGCACATTTCATTTTGTTGATGTGAAACTTTACAATGAATACAGTGCTTAAATTTCTCAGAGGTAGGCCTATGAGGTTTCTGCCTACTATAGGGTTTGTCAAAATTAGCCGCAGCTACAAAATCAATGTCCGTAGATTCTGTCACAAAACAGTGTTTGTTGGCGTTGTAATACGCCGTACCTCGTTTATCAATCTCATCTATACTAGTGCATTCATTCACCTGCAAAAATTTGGAAAATTTTGGTGGAATGGATGAAATGATTTTGTCTCTGATGATTAGATCTTCTAATTTATCATAATTTCTATCAATTTTGGCTGCTGATGTCCATTTGGTGAAAATATCTCGGACTAAGCAGAGGTAGTCAGAGAACGTTTGAGTCGGTTTTGGGCTCAACTTGCTGAACTGTTCTCTGTAACCTGCTTCATCTAACATAAAATGTGCCATTATCTTTGATTTAAGATAATGGTAGTCTTTTCTGAGGTCTTTGGGAATAGTCTCAATGACTTTAAGAGGTTCCCCTGATAAACTCCTCATATACACAATATTCCATTCTGACAGTGGAACTTGGTAATGTTCCATTAAAGTTTCAAAATTTTGGGTAAAGGCTGCAATGCAGTCACCAGAGGTATAATTACGTACAATACCCTGATATTTCTTGTACTGGTTTTCTTTCTCCAGTCTCTCAGATTTCTTATACTCTTTATTGATAGCAGTCTCAGTATCGAGTTGTTTTATTTTTAATTGCAACTCCAGTTCTTCTCTCTTACTCTGAGCTGCTATTTCTGCTTTCTTGAGTTCACTATCTATCTCAGCTTGCTTTGTCTTTGCAGCCAGTTCTAATTCGGCTTGCTTGGCAGTTCTTTCAGCTGCTCGTTCATCGCGTTCAGAAGCTTTCTCGCGAAGGTGTTCAGAGTATTTATTCTCACTCCACTTTGTTAACTCATCACCTGTTAACTTCAATTTTAACCCCATATCGATGAAATCATTTAATGAAGACATGATGAAAAATGTCAAAGTAATACCAGCCACACAATTAGTTATAAGTGGTTAGTAGCATAAACAATTTACAATTTTCCAATATGCAATATGTGCCTAAAATTGCATCCTTAAAGTAAATGAAAAGAAAAATATACTTAAGTGCCCTGGATGCGGTGAAGAATGGTTGGAAATCGGGCTAGGAACTGTAGGGTCGCTACTTCGAATCACAAATGACCTCTATGCGCACGGTTTCGGATGGTACGGAAAAACCTGCTTTGTTTTGGAGGAAATAAATTAGCGTCTATTTGTTGGTGTGTGCCTGCTTGTCACTAAGTATTGAGTAGGTTTGTATGGCGTTGAGTATAATTGTATGTCGTAAGTTTGTCCGTCAACAATTTTTTTTTTTTTCAACACAAGTCACTTTCTTTCAAAACCTTTTTGCTTTCCACAAACTCAACTCACAAAGACAATTTAAATGTATCTCCACACGCTATAACATTAATGACACATCACTTACATCAAGATGACATTCAGTAAGGACATAGACATCAAGTTTACAAGATGGCGACAAGGTCACAATGGCGACAAGATCACAATGTCGACAAGGTCAAAACGGTGACAAAAATTTGACAGTCACGACTGTTTTATACGTTTACACAATCAAACAATACGAATGCACTGTACATTTATAACTAGTCTCCATGTTTACACAATGTAGCAATAATTCAAAATGAGCCTTCCATGATCACTTTTACATGTACAAACAATTTTAACAAAAATTTTAAGTTCACAACCTCTAGTTCTAACCATTTATCACATAAATACGTTCATTTTAAAGCTGGACGTTTGCCCCCACGTCCACACATGTCAGGGTCTTACACCTGGCTCGCTACCTAACACATGTGGGACAGTACAAGTACAACGTGATTTGACTCAAGACTCAACGACACAACGTTCAACGGATTTAATTACAGATCATATACACTACGATGATCACAACAATATATACTGGATACTTCAATACACTTACATTCACCATACAGCACACAGTCTGACTCTCAAGATGTCCAGGCACTCGACATTCGGCCACAGAAACCTTTCTCGCAACATGCGTCCTGTTCAGTCCACGTCCCAGAGCTCTCTCCCTGTGGTTTGGAACTCGCCTCCTCACCTGAGGTGGCTTCACGAGACATGCGTGCGTCCTTGGTGTGACCGCTGGCCGTCTCGCCAGCCGGCAACTTCGCAGGCAGGTGACTACCACTCGCCTGGCGGCGTAACGAAGTTCCTTCATCCCTGCTAGGGACTGAGTCACCTGGCGGCGTAACGATGTCACTGCTTCACTGCCGTACTGTGGACTCTGACACATATATATAATAATAAATTGTGTAACTCCGTGACGAAGGTGTTACGGACGCGATTCGTAATCCCGTATACCCGAGTTCGAAACACAGCGGTGTTGGTTTTTTCGAAAAAAAATAGTATAATAGCCGATCCTTCAAAAGCAGTGACAAACTACTGAACGTCAACCTTGCCCAGGAATCACGAACAGCCATAATGCTGCGGTTGACTGCTACGTCCTCTGAAGGACATGCAACTAAACTTAAGAAGAATATAAACATATGTATAAAAAACGTTTGACATAATAATAGTTGACGAATTATCGCTCATTGTGACTGAGTAAATTAAGTGATAGATATTATTACAGTTACAAAACATGGTGGATGTAATTGCATCAGAAAGTCTCTTCAGCTAAATTATCCACTCACTCCCTTCATAGAAAGACTATCTAGATGTGGTTACTCCGTCTGATCTGCAACACTCTCCTCTCACTCCCTTCTGAGCCAGTCTATCTAGATATGGATACTCCGTCTGATCAGCTGCACTCTCCCCTCGACCCCAGAAAGCCATCGCCACATCCATCCATCCATCATGTGCCATGCCGGTAAGCGTGGGCTGTCATGTTCTGCCATCTCACTCGATCAACAGAGTCGTGGATCAGTTCCGTGTTTCTGTCTCGACCATGCCACAAGGCCAAGCCATCCAGATACTTGTTTCTAGGTCTTCCCCTTGGTCTGTTCCCCTCGATCTTACCAGTTGTCACCAAGTTCTCCAAATCATTTCTTCTCATAACATGCCCAAAAAACTGTGACTGTCTACGTCTAATGTCTCTGATCAGTTTACGATCTTCATTTGTTTCTTGAAGGACTTGTTCATTGGTCTTTCTGGCTGTCCATGGTATTCTTTGCATTTTCCTCAGAAACCACATTTCTATAGCCATCAGATGTTTTTCAGCCTGGCTGCTCATTGTCCAAGCTTCACATCCATATAAAAGTACAGGTTCTATGTAGCATCTCAACACTCTTTTTCTCGTTTCAATTGACATCTTTTTATTGGTCAGTATGTTTTTCATCTTGCTAAAGGCTACTTTTGCCATGGCGATCCTTGTTCTAATCTCTTCAAGGCATCTCCCATCAGATGTTATTACTGTTCCGAGATAATTGTACCTATTCACTTGTTGAAGAATATTCCCATTTACTTGTATATTACACTGTGGTATTTCGTTCTTTCTAGTGACGACCATAATCTGTGTCTTTTTACAATTTAATTCTAACCCTTGTTGTTCACTGTGTGTAACAACTGCATCTACTAAATTTTGCAGATCCTGTTCATTGTCTGCAATCAAGACTGTATCATCTGCATATCTAATGTTATTGATGCATCGTCCCCCAATGTTGATTCCTTCCATATTTTCAATATTTCTGAAAATATTTTCACTGTACAGGGAAAACAGATCTGGAGACATTACACATCCCTGTCTCACACCTCTCTTAATAGGCTGATATTGGCTTACTTCATTATCAACTCTTATGGCAGCTTGTTGTTTCCAATATATGTTTTTTACAAGTCTAAGGTCTTTCCCATCAATTTGTAGATCTTCAAGCATCCTTATCATGTTGACATGTCTCACTTTATCAAAAGCCTTTGTGTAGTCAATAAAGCAAAGGTGTAGATCTTTGTTTACTTCTATAGAACGTTCGATTACGGTTCTCAGTATATACACAGCATTTACTGTACCCTTGCCTACTACAAACCCACATTGTTCTTCTCCTATTTCAGGTTGTATTTTCCTCCTAACTCTTTGCATGATAATTCTTAGCAAAATCTTCGTGATGTGACTCATTATACTAATTGTTCGATGTTGATCACATTCCAAGGCTCCTGATTTCTTTGGGATTGCAATAAATACAGAATTACATAACTCATGAGGTATATTTCCAGTATCATATATTGTATTAAGCAGACTGGTAACTTTATCTATTCCATATTCTTCTAAAGCATTAATCATTTCTGTTGTGTCGCCACATCACCTTTATCATAAAGTAGCTCTCCACCCAGAGCGGCAACAGCAGCTAATCCATCAGCCCGTTCATTTCCCCGCACACCTGCATGCCCTGGACAGAGCACCCATAATATTCTTGTAATCTCCGTCCTGTCGAAAGCTTCTAGCCAGTTCACTTGAAGCGTGTCAGCTTCCACTTTCCGAGGCGTGCTTTGTGAGTCAGTTACACAGACAAGATGCCGGGCTGTGCATCTCTCCAAACATCGAAGGCTCTTCTTACAACCTCAACTTCCATTCTCATGCTAGACGTTGTACGCGGTTTTCTTTTAATATTTGTCCCAAAGCAGTTTCTTGCTACACGTCTGTGATGTCACAACGCCATGACACTTTGTAGGTTCGATTGCGCGATAGAATAGATGGTCATGTCACTTAGCTGTACTCACTTAGCGGACTAAGAGAGAACGCGTGGAAGCCTCGTCTAACCGGGCTTAATACATTATAAAAGCTTCCTATCAACTACAATAACGCGTCCGCCCTAAGTTATTGTAGTACATTTCAAACTCCCCCTTTTAAACATTCACTTTGTCTAATTAATCACACTGTAGTAGACCACAGCCAACTTCGTGACGAAGGGGTAACTGACGCAGTTTGTAATTCCGCATACCGCGTACGAAATACAGCTGTTGGCGATTTGGCAGCAGACCGCCTTGTGTTGGTTTTTTACGAAATAGTATGGGTGCCGGTCGTTCAGAAAGCGATGGCAAACTACTGACGAAAACCTACTAAGAGATCACAAACAGAAAAATAGTGCTGGCGTTGACTGCGGCGTACTGTAAAGGATATGCAACTATCTAGGAAGTATATCAGAAGCCTAGTATTATTGGAAAAGGGCAGAAAACTAAGCGGGTGTGTGGGCATATTACACATTAACAACACCGATGATGTTGGACATCGTAAAGGAGTAGACTAAATCGGCAGCAGCACTGGAGACATTTCCAAACAATAAAATATCGATCCGCAAAACAATGTTTGTGAGTGCACATGTTTGCATGTCTGCTTATCTGTATCCGTGTGCGGTTCTCAACGTGTGTGTTTGCTTGCTTGGTGTGTGTGAGCATTTGGGTACATGACGCCTTGAGTGAACGTGAGTGTGCGCTTATGTTAGTTTACGCGCCTGCACTTGTGAGCATGTATCTGTCTGCTGGTGTGTGTGTGTGTGTGTGTGGGTGGGTACGTGTGTGTGTGTGTGTGTGTATGGGTACATGTGTGTGTGTGTGTGTATGGGTACATGTGTGTGTGTGTGTCGTGTGTGTGTGTGTCTGAGTGTGCACAAAAGGTTAAAGATCGCCCATAGATGATACAGCAATTGCGGGTATGAAGTGTTAGACCTTAACATACTCTAGGCCACGACATACGAGCTGCGTGGTTAGTCTTCTTCCTCGAACTCTCTCCTTCCCAGAAAACCCTTCAAATTATCTGGCACCCCTTTCTATGGGTGTCAAGAAAGTTTTTTTTTCTATCTGGGGCAAAAAGAAAACTCTAACCTGCACAGTTCGCGGCGACTGCACTAGCCAGGCGGCCTGAATTCCTCAGGCTCAAAGACCCCTCTGCCATACACAGTAGGTACTATGTTGGCAGTAAATTACAGTTTCGACAGTTTTTTTTCTTTTGACAGTCACTGTCTTGACAGTCACTGTCTTGGCAGTAACTGTCTCGCCAGTTAGTCACTGTCTTGGCAGTAATTGTCTCGCCAGTTAGTCACTGTCTTGGCAGTAACTGTCTCGCCAGTTAGTCACTGTTTTGCAAGCCCAGCCTTTACAGTCACTGTCTTGACAGTCACTGTCTTGCCAGTTACTGTCGTAACAATCACTGTCTTGGTAGTCACTGTCGTGGCAGCCACTGTCTTAGAAGTCACTGTCTTCGCAATCAAGCACATCAACCACTTTACCACTGGTGAGAATCGTTTTCGTATTCGTCTTGCAGGCTTGGCATGTCTAATCTAAAACAAACTCCCGCTTGCCATAAGCAGCAGCTGCTAATCTCACATATCTCTGTGTGTATGTGTATGCGTCTGTGTGCGTGCGAGTGCCTGCCTGCATGTGTTGCTGTGCTTGCTTGTGCGCGTGCGTGTGTTGCCTGCAGTGAGTCGCCCGTGTTTGTGATGCCCCGCCTATGTGTGTTCGTGTGCCTGTTTACACCTCGGAGTCTTGGCATCTCCCATACAGTTGAATGTACGTCTTCTGTATCTGTCAGTTCTTCAGCCCTGGCCCAGATAAGCTCTTTCGGGTTTATCTAGTTTAGGCAAATCCCGGTGAGTTCTTCCATGCGTCCTTGAGCTGGTAGTGAGTTCTTCCATGCATGCTTGAGTGGGCGGTGAGTTCTTCCATGGATTCCTTGTCTATTCAGCAAGAGGAGGGGGTGGGGTCTGTCTTAAGAAATAGGAACCCAATCCTTTGGGCAATTTAAACTTAGCCCTTTCTTCCCCCCCCTCCCCCACTTAGCCATTTTTTACCAACCTCAGACAACAAATCAGAAAGCCTATGAGAACACCCATGATAATGTGTTTATTTTTCTCGGTACACACCTTGTAGGCATATTCTTCCCCCCCCCCCCCCCCCAAATCCGGAAACCCGGGTCAGAAATGCTGCAGGCTTATTAAAAACGAATCCGATGACGTATACGGTAACTCCCCAACAAAGACCGCCGCTAGAGGCGTAATCTCAGGCGAACTAATTAGAAAGCCAACGTATGTTCCCCTCCTATGTCTCTAGCAAGAATGTAACAGACAGAGTATTTCTTTCGGGCGCTTAGGTAAACACCGGGGAATCGGTTGAGGATTAATTGATACCTTCGTTACTGGAGGAAACAGCAATAGGAGAGAAGGATTACAACGTGGATGTAAATACGAACTACTTTTCTTGCTACTCTTTCTGTATTGGTGTGGAATGAATTCACCGGAACGAGGCAGATTCCATATAACAACAAACAACTACTTTAGCAGACAGGAACACATGAACAAGTATCGTAACAGACAGGAACATATGCATATTAACAGATAGGAACATGAACAAATATCTTAACAGACATGAACACATGAACAAATATCATAACAGAAAGGAACATATGAACAACTATATTAACATATAGAAACATGAACAAATATCTTAACAGACATGAACACATGGAGAAATATCATAACAGAAAGGAACATATGAACAACTATATTAACATATAGGAACATGAACAAATATCTTAACAGACAGGAGCATATGAACAACTATATTAACATACGGGAACATGAACAAATATCTTAATATACAGGAACATATGAACAACTATATTAACATATAGGAACATGAACAAATATCTTAACCTTAACAGACATGAACATATGAACAACTATATTAACAGATAGAAACATGAACAAATATCTTAACAGACAGGAACATATGAACAACTATATTAACAGATAGAAACATGAACAAATATCTTAACATACATGAACTTATGAACAACTATCTTAACAGATAGGAACATATGAACAGCTATTTTAACAGACAGGAACATATGAACAACTATCTTAACAGACAGGAACATATGAACAGCTATTTTAACAGACAGGAACATATGAACAGCTATCTTAACAGACAGGAACATATGAACAGCTATTTTAACAGACAGGAACATATGACCAGCTATTTTAACAGACAGGAACATATGAACAGCTATCTTAACAGACAGGAACATATGAACAGCTATTTTAACAGACAGGAACATATGAACAGCTATTTTAACAGACAGGAACATATGAACAGCTATTTTAACAGACAGGAACATATGAACAGCTATTTTAACAGACAGGAACATATGAACAGCTATTTTAACAGACAGGAACATGTGAACAGCTATCTTAACAGACAGGAACATATGAACAACTATATTAACAGATAGGAACATATTAACAGCTATTTTAACAGACAGGAACATATGAACAGCTATTTTAACAGACAGGAACATATGAACAGCTATTTTAACAGACAGGAACATATGAACAGCTATTTTAACAGACAGGAACATATGAACAGCTATTTTAACAGACAGGAACATATGAACAGCTATTTTAACAGACAGGAACATATGAACAGCTATTTTAACAGACAGGAACATATGAACAACCCGGGCAATCATTTATGTTGGTTAATGTTTATGCCTGCAACGCGAGCGTCAATTCCAAGAAGTGGCAGTGCTTGTGTAAAACTAGCAGTTATAAAAATCAGCACCCATTTAGCAACATCTGACTGAATAAAGAAGGAATTGCGAGAATAGTGTGATTTCCTCCCATCTGTTTTTATACTGAAATGAGCAAATAATGAAACACATAGAAAATATGCCAGAGATCGCTTTGGTGGTTGTTATACAAAAACACTTAATTGATTCAGCGCCAAGCAAAAAGTAGGTATGGACCAAACATTGTACACAATCAAACGAACAAGAATTATAATGTACAGGTTCGTCTGCTGAGCATTGAAATTGAGGACGATGTTACGAAACAAGACAAAGAAAAACATGATAACCCTAATATGGCCGTATCACCCATCTATCCAAATGGGAGGTCACAAATTATCCTTCGGCATTGAATCGGTGAAGTAAACTGGTGACATCTTATTATAGCTACAAATCATAAGGTACAGTGCATTTTTAATGACTGTGCAGTGTTTGAAAATATTACCGGTCCAAGTTTTGTATTTACCTATTATGTTGCATGGACTGTAAAGAGGGTGAATACAAAACTTGGAACGGCGATATTTTCAAACACTGCACAGTCATTAAAAATACACCATATACTACAGCAAGTGTTACATACAGTGTTGTAGAGAGAGGACAAACGGGCCTCGGCTTGAATAATACGAAGACAGGAGAGATGGTAATATCACAGACATGATTCATGTCTACAAGTCGAATTCAAGTCAATGGTATTGACTTAGCGCACGTTCATAAATTCTAGTACCTGGAGACATGGATGATGTCCGCTGGAAGATGTATTGCAGAGATGAACAACACAAGAGGACAAGCAAACGCTTAGTTTTATCAAATTAAGAACATGTTATGCTATAAGTTCATAACATTGAAGGTTAGAAACATAATTCTTGCATGTCACATCGATCCACACGGCTGTGAATCATTGACAATTAGTAATAAAAGTCAAAAATCCCTTTAAGACCCCAGATTTGAAGTTTTATAAAAACATGGAAGATCAAGTGGTTTGGCCATGTCGTTAGAATGCAACATTAGCAACTACCATCACTGGCCTTACATCAAAGATCATCTGCGACGAGACCACGAGGGCGTCCAAGAAGAAAATGGATTGACGACATCAGAGACATTGTACAACCACACGGAATGACACTATCCAATGCCGCCCACCGGGCGCTGGAACGCAAATTATTCCTCCCCACGACGCTTGACGGCAGAAGTGGAAGATGATGATGATGATGATGATGATGATGATGATGATGATGATGATGATGATGATGATGATGATGATGATGATGATGATGATGATGATGATGATGATGATGATGATGATGATGATGATGATGATGATGATGATGATGATGATGATGATGGTAGAAACATGTGAACATTCACTGAAAACCCAATGAGTCATCTAAATATTTTGAGGTTAAGACACAAGGACAACATACTACACACATCAGAAAGAGGCATCCACATGAGGGGTTGGGGGAGAAGAGAAAAAACAGGTGAGGGGGGAGGGGGTAAAGCTTATAAGAAGAGAACAGATGGAACACGCTGTGACAACTAGAAAGATTTGTAGAAATGAGATAGAGGAAGACAGCAAGAGAAGATTCTTTACAGCTGTTCATCATGGCGAGGAAAAAAATTCAGACGCAGGGTGGAATTACTGCCGAAGTACATGACGTTATTGTGGGGCAAGTGCAGAAATTCAGATATCTGGGCACATGGATAACATCAGATGGAAGATGCGTCACTGAGATAAAGAACAGAATAGGACAAGCAAAAACTGCATTTTATCAAATGAAGAACATTTTGTGCAATAAGTCATTGCCCTTGAAAGCTAGAGAAAGAGTTCTTGCATGTTACATAGAACCAGTTTTAATATACGGCTGCGAATCATGGACAATTAGTAAACAGGCGAACAAATGCCCTGGAAGCCGTGGAGATGTGATTTTATAGAAGAATGCTGAAAATTACTTGGACAGCCAAAATGAGCAATCAGGACCTTTTAAGGGAAACTGAGTCGTAAAGACAACTTATCAACAAACATCCGGAAGAGGCAGTCATCGTTTTTGGCCACGTTAAGAGAAGACAAAACCTAAAACATTTTATGACAACCAGAAAGATTTACGGAAAGAGAGATAGAGGAAGACAGCGTGAGAAGATTCTTGTGTCATGGCACAGAAGGGAGTCAACATACGAATTGATCCATGACGCCGGAGATAGTAATTTGTGGAGAGGCATGATCACCAACACCAGCTGGCAAGAAATTGGAAGGTGAAGGACACGAATTGATAGTGCCGCTGCATATCGCAGGATGTGTCAAAGTATAATCGCAACGCGAGTCCAGTCGGAACTTGATGATGATAATGATGATGATGATGATGATGATGATGATGATGATGATGATGATGATGATGATGATGATGATGATGATGATGATGATGATGATGATGATGATGATGTGGTAAGGTCTAATTGCCGAAAAAGGTCAATTTCACAACTTCCTAATTGCCGAAAAAGGTCAATTTCACAACTTCGCGGCAAACAGATACAAGAGAACTAATGTAATTTTCAAGAAAAAAAAATAGAGGGAGGAGGATAAAGAAGACGAAAGGGCGGGGTGGAGAAGAGGAGGAGGAGTGTGGGGAAAGGAGGAGGAGGAGACGGATAGTGTTATGGTGGTTAGGAAAGAGGAGGGAGAGGTGTAGAAGGAGAAAAAAAGAGGAGGAAGAAGAAAAAAGAAGGAGATTTTGATGTTCCTTTTATTTAAATGTATTGAATTTCCTTGCCAATAAGATTTTATAATTTTCCCCTTACCTACACAATTCATTGCTGTCAGTGGAATTTCGTTTCCTTTCGGCGTGGTAGTCCATCAATGTTTTATAGCCATGCACTCGGTGGTTCTAGAAGCAGGGTGGAAATACTGCCGCAGCAGAGAATGCTGTTGGGTGGAAAATCCCAGCAAATGCAGCAGTAAGAAGGTGTGAAAGTGCTCACGCGTGTGTTATTAGGGTGCACACTGCCAACACAGATCCTTTCTGAAGTTTGCAACACAGAGACAGATATACTATTAAATGATTTGCATGCTCGAAGACGTTGCCGCTAGGGAGTGCAAAGTGCTATAGAAGACTGCTTTACCGCCGTGCAAGGCCACAGTAGATATACAGTCGTAATAATGCCAGATGTTGGTAGATTGTTCAGTAAGAGTGCGAAGTGCTAGCAGATGCAACTGTAATGGTGCGATGTGCTAGCAGAAACAGCCGTAACGGTGCGAGGTGCTGATAAATTGTTCAGTAAGGGTGCGAATTTGCTAACAGATAGATCAGTAATGGTGTGGACGTGCTAGCAAATACGTAAGTAAGGGTGCGAAGTGCTAGCAGATACAACCGTGATTGGTGCGAGGTGTTAGTAAATAGTTCAGTAAGAGTGCGAAGTGCTAGCAGATACAATCGTAACAGTGCGAGGTGCTCGCAAATTGTTCAGTAAGGATGCGAAGTGCTAGCATAACTTTCCTTAACTTAGAAGTGCAAATTGTTAGCTGAGACAGTCGTTATGGTGCCAGATGATGCTAGATAATTCAGACAGGGTTCGAAATGATAACAATTGTTCAGCTAATACAGCACAAAATAACGACATAAATAAATCATATAAATTGTTACTTCTTATGCTTGCATGGTGTTGACATCAAAAGGCCTGCCAGTTAACATTGCCAGCAATATTCTATCTGACACTACTCAATATTCTTTAATAGTCTTTGATCTTTCCAGATCCATAAGACGCGCTACACCTCTTGGTTGTTCTCTCCGACAGAATGGATAATTTTATATTCCTGAGACAAACAGTTTTCTTTGGTCATGAGATGAAAAGAGAGACATGGGAGAACATTGTGACGATTGAAAAGATCAAGGGGAAGACAGGCAGAGGCAGACCAAGAGAAATTATGCTGGGTGGACTGAGACGGTGTCATGGAGGAATATCATCAGCAGAGTTGATTCAGAACACCAAAGAACAAGATCTGTGATCTGTGGAGATACATGAATGCCTACGCCAACTGACAAGGCACTTGAAGATGATGATGAGATGCTATCATGCCCGTCCCTTTCCATGTAGAACAACCTTTTCTACAGATGTTGTGATTCGTCAGTTGACAGAAAATCTGAAAAACGGCATAAATGGGTGCTCTATAAGCGCAGGCTGGCCCGGCAGTGACATTCACGTGCAATAGATGACGCCGGGCGGTCAGCTTGCGACTGGGTGCAAGAGCTTACCACCAGTTAAAATAGGAACGTTGAATATTCGAACCATAAGAACAGATGACAAATATCAAGCAAGGAATGGGAAGACTGAATTATCTTAGGTATTTGTGAGACTACATGGAAAGGGACGGGCATGATAACATATCATCATCATCTTCAAGTGCCTTGTCAGTTGGCGTAGGCATTCATGTACCTCCACAGATCACAGATCTTGTTCTTTGGTGTTCTGAATCAACTCTGCTGATGGGACGCAGAGGCGTTTCCCAGGCACCAGGGCCGGGTTATATACTGGCCAAGACCTATTGACGCGTCCTCGTCGAGCGTCCTGGGCAACAGGTCCCTTCGGGGTCCTGGCTGAAGTCAATAGGATCGCCGATTCCTCCGAAGTCGGAGAGTGTCTGCCTGTATGGCGAGGAACCACCAGTCTGCACACCAATAAGCCAGACATGGGACAACGGATACTCACGCAAACTTCAGGTCCTGTATGACATCACACTGATGTTGGACAACAGGATGCCTTCATCCGACATACAGGACTTTGCGTTGGAGCTCAAGCCAACGAACACAAGCAAGCAAGCAAGCAACTCTGCTGATGATATTCCTCCATGACACCGTCTCAGTCCACCCAGCATAATTTTTCTTGGTCTGCCTCTGCCTCTCTTCCACTTGATCTTTTCAATCGTCACAATGTTCTCCTATGTCTCTCTTTTCATCTCATGACCAAAGAAAGCTGTTTGTCTCAGGAATATAAAATTATCCATTCTGTCGGAGAGAGCAACCAAGAGGTGTAGCGCGTCTTATGGATCTGGAGAGATCAAAGACTATTAAAGAATATTGAGTAGTGACAGATAGAATATTGCTGGCAATGTTAACTGGCAGGCCTTTTGATGCCAACACCATGCAAGCATAAGCCTCAACTGCAGGAACACTGTGATGGCAGTATAGATGAATGTTATAGTGTCAAGGATAATGCCTTTATGAAGTGCAAATACTTAGAAATAAATAGCATAAAGAGTGACTGAAATGCAAAAGTTGAAAATCGGCAAGATGGGCGCACATTTGATAATTATGAACAAAGGAAGTGTAATGAAAGAGACGGCAGACTTGTTCAGTGGGCAAAAGCACATAATATGCTTACTGGAAACAGATGGTGTCAACAACATCCGAGAGCATTATGGCCATGTAGGAGTCTTGGCCATAAGACCAGGAACCAGACTGGCTACATACTCATCAACTGAAGATTTCGAAATTCATTATATCCTCATTAACAAGAGATTTCGAAATGCTTTAAAAGTTGTAATAACTACACCACTACAGTGACCATAGATTAGTTGTAAGCAAAATAATATACAGTTAAAGAAGGTTAAATGTAGACCAAGAAACATCAAATTTCATCGGAAGAATGAGAAAACAAAAGATGAATTCAACAGAGAAATAAAGAAAAGATTTAATTTATTGCCTAATCTAGAAATTATATTTAAAGATGTCAATGACCAATGGGAAATACTGAAGAACTCAATCAGAAGGCTGCAGAAACAAAATTGAAGATGATAGAATCTAGGAAATGTATGACAGGAGACATGTTGAAATTAATGAAAATAAGAAGAAATATCAAATATAATTATTAAAAATATCAGGTGATTCACGGAAACATTAGGAAATTATGTAAAGAGACCAAAGAAGCATGACTTTAGGAAAATTGCCGGGAAACTGAAAAACTGCACAACGCCCGAAATACCAAATTAATGGACACAATAATTAATGGCATCACTAAGTAGAGAACACACACATCAATGGGCTGTCTGGAAACCAAAGAAGGCAAAATCAGAGCTGACATTGATCACGTAATAAATGTATGGTCAGATTACGTGACAGGCCTTTACAACAATTCATATGAAACACAGTATATTCCCATATAAAAATGAAGTACCACTAATTTTGAAGATGGAAGTCCAGAATGCTCTTAGCAATATGAAATCTAGCAAGAGCCCGGGTTCAGACAACATCACAAAAGAAATAATCAATGTCTTCGAAGAATATGAAATAGACCAGGTCACAAGATACTGAACACATTATATAATACTGGAGATATACCTTCTAACTTACGTAAATCTATGTTTATTGCATTTCTGAAATAATCAGGTGCTTTTCGAATGTGATCAATAATGAGCACCTGGCATAATGAGTCTCGCCACAAATATTCTGCTAAGAATTATATATCAAATGACGTGAATAAATGAATAATACTTTAGCTGAACATTTAAAAGTCACAGTCATAGATATTATTCAAACATGGAACATCTGTAATCCCTACAGTAATTTTTAAATTAACACGAACTCTTAATGTTTGCACAAACTCGGCTGGTACCGCCTAATTTAAAATTATCGGGGGGATAACAGATGTTCCACATTGGAACAATACCTGTGGCTATGTGTTTTAATTGTTTCAACTTCAGTATTATTCATATATGTCAGGCAATAACTCGTGCAACATATTGTTTGTGACTTCTGTGTTTACATTCACTGAGGGTATACATTGTTTTGAAATTCTTCTAAGAATCATCATGCACAGAAGCAGGATGACAATACAACCCGAACTAGGGAAAGAACAATGTGGGTTTGTACAAAACAAAAGTACAACAAACGCTGTGTATTTGCTGACAACATTAATGCGGCGTTCGATATAAGTACACAAAGACCTGCATCTTTGCTCAACCGACTACACAGAGGTTTTCGATCAGGTAAGGCATGTCGACAAGATGAAGATGCTTGCAGATCTACATATTGATGGGAAAGACCTTTGCTGTGTAAAATTACAACATTGGAAAAAATACACTGTTATAAAAATTGATAATGACGTAGGTAAATACCAGCTACCGGTCTCCCTGGCGAAGGGTGTTAAGGACGCTGTTTATAACCCCGTATACGAAACACAGCTGCGCGAGATTCGACAGCGGATCGCGTCGCGTTTGTTCCAACGGAAGGTATGTGAGACGGTCGATCAGAAAGCAAAGGAAATTACTGAACTTAAAACTTGCCAAGACAACAACTGCAGCTGAAAATACTGGTGTTGACTGCAATGCCATGTAAATAGGATGTACCCCCCCCCCCCCCCCACCAAAAAAAAAATACCAGCCATGGGATGTGTATTTTATTCATTACTGCGCAGAAGAAATCATTGACGATTCAACGGGCAAGACGGCGTTCACCTGCAAAGCGTTGTGGAACGGAATGAGCACGGCACTGCACCTGTATTCGTCTCCAGTCGTCTTGACTTGTCTTGCCACTGGACTCAGATGTACTCAGGCGAGAGTATGAGGTCGACGAATTGCGTAACTCTTCCTCACTTTAATCCAATTCATCGAGCAAGTCATTCTTCATCCAACTTCATATATCACCATTAAGCCCTGTGGCGATGGGCCAGCGGCTTAGAGGCAGGCGTGGGTACCCTGGCAGTCGTAGTCGCAGACCTGCACACAGGCGGATCAGGACATATGGTCGTCTTCTACTGACCGGAGCAGCAGTGGGATTCGGCAGCCCCCTGAGCGACTGAGCAGCCCTCTATAGGAACACGCTGCTCACCTCCAAAGCATGAAGAGGTGGCTAGAAAAGGTGCCCTAAACATTGTCTGCTCCATCACTACCTAACCAGCTAGCCGCGGTTGGTGGGTACCCTATAATGCGGTCGACATACAAACAAAGTAAAACAGGTAAAGCTAAACAATCAAACCATTTTCCCTTGACAATCGGAACTTAGAATGTACGCACACTTCTTGATAGAGACGGCTCGTCGGGTCCAGAGAGACGAACAGTACTGATTGGGAGAGAGCTGGGCAGGTACAACATCGACATTGCAGCCTTGAGCGAGACACGACTTGCAGAAGAAGGCCAACTCTGTGAAGTAGGTGCCAGCTACACATTTTTCTGGAGTGGAAGGAAAAGCGAGGAAAGATGCCAGTCCGGTGTAGGATTTGTCATTAAGTCGGCCCTGGTCGGCAAACTAGCTGGATTTCCGAAGGCTATAATGGCCATGTCATTAAACCATTAAGTTGCCCCCGCTGAATGAAAGGAAGCATGCAACCATCGTGAGTGTCAACGTACCAACCACGACCAATGAAGTTGACGCCAAGAACAAGTTCTATGAGGACCTGCACACTGTTTTAACATCTGTTCCAAAAGGACTCAAACTTATACTCCTTGGGGATTTCAGTGCCTTAGTAGGCAAGGACACCACCTCTTGGAATGGCATTATTGGAAAGCACGGAGTCATAAATTGTAACAGCAATGGACTCCACCTCCTTCATACATGTGCCGAACATGATCTCCTAATTACCAACACAATTTTCTGTCTGCCCATGAGAAATAGGACATTGTGGATGCACCCTCGCTCGAAACACTGGCATCTCATTGACAATGTCGTCATCAGGAGGAGTGACAGAAGACGTTCGAGTGACAAAATCCATGTGTGGTGCCGAATGTTGGACAGTTCATTGTCTCATTATCTCAAAACTAAATATGCACATCAAACCACCACGGAGTCCACAAGGGGTAAATGTGCAAACAGCAAAAGAAAAGAAACACTAAACGTCACCTGCCTAAATAGCAAACTAATGCAGCTGTCATTTGAAAATATGCTGGAATATAGATTCAAGCCCAATGCTGCAGCTAAACAGGAGGCTGAAACTGAGTGGAGAGTACTACAGAACATAATTTACAACACTGCTATGGAAATCCTGGGTCCAGTTCCCCCCTCCCCCGCAACCCCCCCCCCCACCCCCCCCCCACCCCACCCCCCCCACCCCCCAAGCAGAAAGACTGATTTGATGAAAATTCCGAAGACATGAACCAATTGCTGACCGAGAAACATCTTCTCCACAAGGCATTTGAATTAAGAAAGAAAAGATGCCTTCAATAACATCCGGAGAGTAGTGCAGCAAAAACTTCGGCACATACGAAACTACTGGCTGATTAACAAAGCTGATGAGTTTCAAGGCTTTGCTGGCAGACATGATATGAAAAACTGCTACGACTCACTGAAGGCGGTCTGTGGTCCTACATCACCAGGCATAGTTCCCCTCCTCAGTGCAGATGGGGGAACATTGGTCACCGATCAGAAAGAAATCCTTAAACGTTGGGCAGGGCATTTCAGCAACATCTTAAATGCAACCTCCTTCTTCGATGATGCCTTCATCAACTGCCCTCCAGTAATATATGTTTCACAAGCCGTAAAAGTGATGAAAACTTTATCCGTACAACAATCAACATTGACTCCGCCACAGCGCTATTTTGTTCCCTACGTTGAAAATCCAACATTTTACAACAAAAGACCTAGCTCGGCGAGATACCAAAAACTGGAATCGGGAAAAGGTACAAAAAAAGAGGAACAACCGAAACACGGCCTGTTTGCTAACCAGCCCAGCACGAGACAGGAGCAGATCTGAGATAGCGGACGGAGTGATGAAATATGCGTAAACATAATATTTAAGTATAAGTATTATAAATGAAAATAGGAAACATCAGCCTACAACATCGCATTCAGATTCGGAAACCTGTCGCTGAAGTATTAGAAGCCATCCTATTCGGATGAAGGTAAACAGAATATTTATTTTAAAATTAAGTTTAGTCTGTGAGTCTTTTTCCCAAGAAGAATTGATAAGTCAGTGTGTTGTAAAACCATATGGTTAGTCCTTAAGAAATTAATATTATATTCATTTATCATAGTCATAGATGAACTGTACAGTAGGAAACCAACTAGGGTTAGAATTAAAGTGCAAGGTCATAAGAGAAGACATAAATACAACAATGTAACGTCCACGTAAATGGAGAATGTGTGTCTACAGTATCGACCAATTTCTACAACACAGAAACATCAACAGTAATCTCATTCATTCAGTAACATGTCCCTTGCAGAACTTCGCTACCATAACAACCTTCTGGAAAACTTATCGATCATAAGAAAGATGCCCCGCGTCCGATACACCCATATGGAGATCATCTGCCACATCCTGCACCCATCTTCTCTTTGGCCTTTGTCTTCCTCTCTTCCAGGGCATATACCCCTCCATGACTGTTCTCTCCAAACTATCCAGACATTTCAAGTGACCAAAATATTTCAGTTTTCTTTGTTTTATCGTCTTTAGTAGCCAACCTTCTTCAATATTCAGTTCTTGTCGTATGGATGCATTTGTTCTTTTCTGCATCCAAGATATTCTTAGAACCCGTCTATACCGTGTATATTCAAAGGTATTTATGGGCTGTTCGGCTTGTTTAGTAAATGACCAGGTCTCACAGACCTATGTTGCAATGGACAAGATGCATGCTCTTAAAAAACTTAATTTTTATAGCTCTATCTGTCCCATTATACAGAAATTACTCAAACCATGTTCTTTCATAACTGGCTGTAAGCGAGTATTTTACTCTACTGACACGTTTATACTTATTGCCGTAAAAATCATAATTGTTTTCACCATCTGTTAGATCTTTCTACGCGGTTTCAGTTTAGACGCTCGTAGGAGGGCAGTCTCGTATTGGCACGTAAAGCCAGGATCATCTTCACTTGCACCCATGTGGTATATAATAAAATAACTGGCAGGGAATACCATCTTCACGTACACCCATGTGGTATATAATAAAATAATTGGCAGGGAATACCATCTACACTTGCACCCATAAGGAATATAATAACATAACAGGCAGGGAATAACACCTGAAATGTAATACGAGCGATATCTTCGATATGCTGAATGTTAAAATCGAGAGGATCGACTTTATTGCACCGATTCCACCCCATATGGCTCGGGTCTCTCTGCCAGAACGGCAAACTGCCTGCCGGGGGCATCACACACAGCAGAAGAAGAAGAAAACGAAGAAGAAGAAGAAGAAGAAGAAGAAGAAGAAGAAGAAGAAGAAGAAGAAGAAGAAGAAGAAGAAGAAGAAGAAGAAGAAGAAGAAGAAGAAGAAGAAGATGAAGAAGCAGAAGAAGAAGAAGACGTGGAGGAGGAGGGGGAGAAATAGGAGGAGGAGGAGGGGGAGAAATAGGAGGAGGAGGAACAGGAGGAGGAGTATAAGAAGAGGAAGAAGAGGAGGCAGACGAATCAATGTATTCATATAGCTGTTGAGATGATTTTAATATTCCACAACAACTGGCTGCTGAATGAAGAACGAAGCAACACAAACACGGACAACAAACATAACTACTTACAGTAAGTGTGTGCCTTTAGGTCGTCCACTTCCTCTGGCTTCAGCTTACTGGCTCTCTTCCCCATGGCTGGACGGTACTTAAAGTCTAGGTCGTAGGTCGCAGAGCTACTAATATCCTTTTGTGTCGCAGACAGCAAAGCTTCCGGTCTGAGATGTACCCGGAATCTGATGACTCTATAATCCTGTGTATTATAAACAGCAGGTCGTTCTCGGTGGGTACAACAGATGAAATAATATTCCCGTAAAGTGTGCGTAGTTTTCCAGTAAACTTAACGGCTTCAGGAAACGTTATGCCTCTTGAGATTAAAATTTCCAGGGATTCAGTTTGCACGTTCCTTCTCAATAATGCTTGTGAAACAGGTGTGCGATGCCAAGTAAGACTGTTTATAAGTAATAAATTCCTTTCGCTGAAAACACTACTAAATTCGGGTACACTAAAAACACTAATAAATCTCGTCACATAAACACCATAAATTCCAGGTCATATAGAACCTCGCTTCATCTCTCACATCTGTCTGGTCATCCTGGCTGCCATGTTTTAGATTACGTTTATTGTTGGTAGGGAATTCATCTGGAACATGTCACGTGGACGAACCTTGGCCACAAGTATATGAGAACTGCCATGTGGGTGTGTCTCGGCCTTGCTATTGTTGTCTTGTGTTGCGATCTATTCTACTTGGGTGTTGCTGTGCCAGTCAATCACATCTCTTCTTGTGAGTGTAGTGCGTGGTCAAGAAAACAGAGAAATGTCAACATGTAACTGTGGATATAACGATTACAAAAAGTTACAAAGCATCGGGTTAAGATTTTTCAAAGATCATCAGTCTGACCACTGCTGCTGCTGCTACTTCTTCTTTTTCTTCTTCTTTTTCTTCTTCTTCTTCTTCTTCTTCTTCTTCTTCTTCCTCTTCTTCTTCTTCTTCTTCTTCTTCTTCTTGAATCACAGATGAATAACAAACTAAATTAAAGCACAAAGAAGTATTAGTATATAAACTAAACATATTATCTGTTTTATTTATTAATTAATTTTTTTATTCATTTATTTATTTTTTGCATATCCTATTTACATGACATTGCGTCAACGCCAGCATCTTCCAGCTGCTCTTGATGTCATGGCAGGTTTTACGTTCATTAGTTTGCCATTGCTTTCTGAACGACCGGCTCACATGCCTTTTCGTAAGAAACCAAAGCGACGCAATCCGCTGCCGAATCTCGCGCAGCTGTGTTTCGTACGTGGGTATACGGGATTACGAACAGCGTCCTTAACCCTTTCGCCGTTCTATTAAATGAGGAATGTTTTGTGCAATAAGTCACTGTCCTTGAAAGAAAGGACAAGAAATCGTGCATGTTACATAGAACCAGTTTTAACATACGGCTGCGGAAAAATACATGGAAGCCTTGGAGATGTGGGTTTATAGAAAAATGCTGAAAATTACTTGGACAGCCGAAATAAGCAATCTGGACGTTTTAAGGGAAGTTGAATTGCAAAGGCTGCTTATCACAAACATCAGAAAGAGGCAGCCGTTTTTGTTTTTTGTTTTTTGAATACGTTATGAGAAAACAAAAACTGGAACATATTGTGACAACCGGATAGATTTTGCGGAAAGATAGATGTAGGAAGACAGCGTGAGAATATTCTTGACAGTCTTGGTCCTGGCATGGAAGGGAGTCAACAAACTAATTGATCCATGTCGTCGGAGACTGTAATTTGTGGAGAGGCATGATCGCCCACACCAACCGGCAAGGTTCTAGATGAATATGATCATCTGATGAAACAATATCCAATGAATCAGTACAGAAGATGAATAAACCAGAGATAGAAATAACACGTCAAGTAATAGTAATATAAAATAAATGTACCGTCAGTTGAAATATCATACAATGAATTAGTCATCATCATCTTGTGCCTGCTAATAAGCGTAGGTGGTTATGTTTCATCATCTCACACGATCACCAGAGTGGTGGATACACTCGGTGTTTTTGTCTCGCGTATGCATTGCTCCGGACACTGTAAGGATTAACAGATTGGTAGCTCTTTCTTGATCCAGATATTCACCTCTCTGTTTTCCCCTTGTTCTTTTCCCCTCAATCTTGCCTGTCGTCACCAAGTTTTCCAATTTATTTCTTTTCATCACGTGCACAAAATATCTTCACTATCTACGTCTAATTTCTCTAATCAGTGTACGTTTTTAATTTATTTCTTGTAGGACTTGGTCATTGGTTTTTCTGTCTGTTCATGATATTCTTTGCATTTTCCTCAAAAACAACATTTCCACTGCCATTAGATGTTTTTCAGCGTGCCTGCTTATTGTCCAAGTTTCTCATCCATACAAAAGTACAGATTCTATGTAACACTTTAGCACTCATTTTTTGCGTTGCAATTGACATCTTTTTATTGATCAGTATGTTTCACATCTTGCAATAGACATCCTTTGCCACGGCGTTTCTTGTTGTAATCTCTTCATGACAACTCTGATCTGCTGTTATAACTGTTCCGAGATAGTTGTACTGGTTCACTCGTTTACGAATATTCACATTTATCCTTATATTACATCGTGGTATTTCTTTCTTCTTAGAGACGACCAATCTCTGTCTTCTTACAATTTAATTCTATAACTATTTGTTCACTGTGTACAATAACCACATCTACTAAATGTTGCTGATTATGTCCGTCGTCTGCAATCAATATGGTATCATCTGCATATCTTATATTATTGACGTTATGTTCCTCAACGGTGATTTCTCTCTCGATCCTCTCGGATCATAAATAAACGAGAAGGAGAAATACACAGCAAGTAATAGTTTATAGGATCAATGTATTATCTGTTTACGGAGAAATATACAGCAAGTAATAGTTTATAGTATAGTGTCAATGTATTATCTGTTTACAGAGAAATACACAACAAGTAATAGTTTATAGTATCAATGTATTATCTGTTTACAGAGAAATACACAGCAAGTAATAGTTTATAGTATCAATGTATTATCTGTTTACAGAGAAATACACAGCAAGTATTAGTATATAAGATCAATGTGTTATCTGTTTGCCGAGAAATAACACAGCAAGTATCAGTTTATGAGATCAAAGTATTATCTATTGAAACAACTTCCAAACAGTCATCAACGAAGATGGATGAACTAGATGCAATAACAAATAATATATAATTATTATATAAGATACATGTATCATCTATTTATAAAGAAATAACACAGCGAGCATTAGTCATATAAGATAAATGTATCATCTATTTATAGAGAGAAAAAAAGACAGCAAGCGTTAGTATTATACAATAAATGTATCATCTGTTTATAGAGAAATAACACAGCAAGCATTAGTAATATAACATAAATGTATCATCTGTTAAAATAGCATCCAAATAATCAGCGCGGAAGATGATTCAACTGATCGTAGATGAAATAACACAACAATCACTAGTAATATAAGACAAACATATCATCTGTTGAAGAAACATCCACTGAAACAGCACGGGGGAAAGGTAAACCAGAAGCAGAAATAAGTGTAGCTAAAGTAAACTAGCCAGGTTTGACAGAACCTCTGGTGGTGCAATGAAGGAATGGGGTCACTGCTCATGCCAATAAACAAACGAGGCTGGATTTCGCCGAGATTTACAGCAAGAGACAGTACACTTTGATGGTTTAATTTATTTCTGTTTTTTTATATGCGGACAGAAAAAAATGAATTGTTTCTGAACTCGTATGATTTCGCTTCTTGTAGATTTGAATGGCAAGAGAATGAGACTATTCATCCATTAAAAAGCATATTTATAAGACGGCAATGATTTTTTTTCTTCTTTCATATCCTACCTGTTTACAAGACATCGCTGTCAACACCAGCATTTTACTGATATTTTTGATGTTTTGGCAGGTTTACGTTCAGTAGTTTGCCATTGCTTTCTGAACGACCGGGTCCCATACCAACACGTTAAAACCCAGCACAACGTGGTATGCTGATGAATTAGGTGAAAGAAATAGTCTACATTCATTATCATCATCAAGTGCCATGCCGGCTGGCGTAGGCGTTCAAGACTTTCCACAGATCTCGGTCTTTGGTTCTCTGGATCAACTCCGCTGATGATATTCCTCCATGCCACCATCTCAATCCTTCCAGCATCACTTCTCTTGGTCTCCCTCTCCCTCTCTTCCCCTCGACCTTTCCAGTTGTCACGATGTTCTCCAATGCTTCTCTTCTCATCACATTACCAAAGGAAAGATGTTTGTCTCTTTCTTATTGTTGTATATAATGTCCTTGTTACATTAGCATCTTTCAAGCAGTCGTTGTTAGTTACTTTGGCAGTCCAGGGAATTCAACATTCGAGACGACTGTCGGATGTTTCGAGAAAATTTCAAAGAGATAGATGACAGCTAAAGTTCCTCTTTCCCAGTGTGATCCTGGCTCTTTATACTTTTAATAGCCTTCCCTGGCTCAATTGCTTGAGTCCATAAATAGAGTCCAGGGAAGCCAAGGAAGTCCCCAAGGTGAACAAGGAAAATATTTTCTCTAACAGTAATAATATTCTTGTGGAGTTTCCTTGACCCTCTGCTCTCAGCTATATAATTAATATATAGGGTATATTAATTAATAACATAAACACTCAAGGAATTCTTGTAACACTCAAGAGTGGAAATGAAATCACTTGAATATTTAATAAATACAACAAACTGGGATATTGGTCA
Organism: Cepaea hortensis; assembly: GCA_963921405.1. Classification (NCBI taxonomy): domain Eukaryota; kingdom Metazoa; phylum Mollusca; class Gastropoda; order Stylommatophora; family Helicidae; genus Cepaea; species Cepaea hortensis. Next base: position 68,448,378 of record OY992884.1, read on the forward strand.
TTCTGTAACAAAAAATAATAATAATCCATTCCAAAGGCATGATGTATAAAATACATTAATACCCCAAAACATTCACTTAAAAATAAACACCAACATTGACCTCAATTCCCCGGTCGGTTAAATGATATATATCTCAGTTGAGTTATATTAAGTGTAAGGACATGTCGTAAACTCAAGTCTATCCACTCCAGAATCTATGGAACCTATTTGTAAAAAAGGTTCAGTGAAAATAAATATATTGAGTTCTCAGAGTGAGTGTTGATCTGGTCCAGGTAGGATGATAGTTGATTAGTCTCTCATATCACAGGTCCGAGTAAAGGTCTCCTGTTTATCTATGGTGATACCGGTTTACCTGTCCTAAGTGGTTAGATGAAACTCTAGCTGGTACTTTCTTTCAGAATAGTCTTCTTCATCTCTCCAGCCAGGTGTCCCCATCAAGAGTCATATCTGGATATGGATCGATCTAACCACTACCCGAAATTCCAGTATCAAAACATATATCTACTGATATCATCAATACATCTATATGATCATTAGAAATGGAAGAAGGTGAACACCCCAAAGAAAAAAAAAGAAAATAAACAAAGGGAATTTTAATAACGAAGACACAAACAATAGATTGCACTATTGATTGCCTGGCATATTTCGCTGCATCTCGTCAGGTACATACTGCAGAAATCACACAACTTACGTGAATTAACTAGATAAATCCCTCAAGTTGAAATATACACAATTTCGCACAGTAATATCACTTATCTACCACGGTAATTTTAAGCTGACTAACATGTCTTTCTGTTTGCATTATTCTGGCTTGCGTTGATAGATCATAATTGCTTCTGCAAATTTTAACAAGCGAGTATTTTGTGTGTTAAACAACACGCGAAATGCAGTGTCTCTGTCCACCACATGGCCACTTTCGACAATGTGCCTACCGATTGAAGACGCCGGGAGCTTCCGATGTGTCGGCCCCACGAGGCTAGCATCTCCTGTGTGTTGTATCTTGTTGACCCATTGAGGTATGTGTTCTGACACCCGTTTGTTAAGCTGTCTCTCTGTTCTACCAATTTAAACGGCCTGGCATCTACATGTGAATTGGTAAATATAATTGTTTGTGGCGTACAGAGGAACAGGCTCTTTGACTGCTGGTGTAGGAATCGGTACGGATTTATATATAATGACTGGAGTTGCCGCACAGAATGTTCAACCTACTGCTGTAGTAAGCCGGTCTTGTAGACGTTGCATTACGTCATCCCCTCGAAAGGTTAGCTGGATGAATACCTTGAGTTTAGGGACTGTAGTTACGTCTGCTTTGGGTTTGGGCTGTTGGCAGTGGCGCTTTATAAATCCTGTGGAGTACCCATTCAGGTTTAAGACATTCTTCAGAGTTTCAAATTCCTCTGTCAGTGTGTCCTGGATGCATATCTTTCTAGCAAGGTCAAACAAGGTCCGTACTAAGCCCCGTTTGTACTGGACAGGTGTGAAGCTCTGAAAATTTAGGTATTGGCCAGTCCATGTTCCTTTGCGAAACACCGATCTTTGAATTGTGCCGTCTGCTCTACGTCTCATTAGAATATCTAGGAACGGTAACGCTTCGTTGTTTTCATGTTCCATAGATAGAGAGATGTTTTTATGCGTCTTGTTCATTGTGGCCTGGAACGATGTTGCTTGTAGCTCGTCTGTGGTGATAATTAGTATATCGTCCACATAATGACGTTAAAAGGCCAAGTTGTTGATGTCTGAGAGATCTCTTTTCTTCTAAATGTGCCATGAAGATGTTCCCTAGAATAGGACCAAGAGGACTCCCCATGGCCACTCCGTCAATTTGGCGGTATGACTTGGTTAGAAAATTGAATTGTATGTTGGCGGTACATAGTAGTAGTAGCCTCTCCAAAATAGGTGTTGGTATGCCTAATTTTAGTTGTTTGTCTTCAATGCGTTCCCTTATTATTTTCACTGTCTCCTCCAACGGAACGTTAGTGAATAGGGAGGCTATATCCATGGATGCCATGTGTTTGTTATTTATGTCCATAGTATCCTATAATTCCACCAGTTGGAATGTATCTCTGAGTATTTTTGGATCGAAGGACTGTCATACTGGCTTTAACATTTCGGCTAGCCATCTCGCCATTCGGTGTTGTGCAGAGTTAACCATGGACAGGATAGGTCTTAGCGGGATGCCTGGCTTGTGAAGTTTGGGCCTCCGACTTGTTTACGTTTTGATCTATCCTGAATTTGGATTGATCTGACAATATTACATCCATTTTTCTCTGGTAGTCTGACATGTCCATCAGTACTGTACCGCTCTCTTTGTCAGGTTTTAGTATGACGAGGGTTTTGTTAGCTTTTAACGCTTTTAAGGCAGTAAGGTGTTCATTGGTCAGCGGACATGTCTGTTTAGAGGGTGTTGTGCGATACTGGTGTTCTAAATCTACCAGTTTGGCCTTCAGCCACCCGACCGACTCAGCAGAGGTAGGTGATAACTTGGAGACTTGTTAGTTATCACCTACCTCTGCTGAGTCGGTCGGGTGGCTGAAGGCCAAACTGGTAGATTTAGAACACCAGTATCGCACAACACCCTCTAAACAGACATGTCCGCTGACCAACGAACACCTTACTGCCTTAAAAGCGTTAAAGGCTAACAAAACCCTCGTCATACTGAAACCTGACAAAGGGAGCGGTACAGTACTGATGGACATGTCAGACTACCATAGAAAAATGGATGTAATATTGTCAGATCAATCCAAATTCAGGATAGATCAAAACGTAAACAAGTCGGAGGACCTGGATGCTATAATGAGGAAAGAGATCCAGTCACTTGTGAATGCGGGACTCATCAGTGAGGCCACTGCAAAAACGCTCACACCACGTGGCTCGCACACTCCTCAGATGTACGGTCTACCCAAACTTCACAAGCCCGGCATCCCGCTAAGACCTATCCTGTCCATGGTTAACTCTGCACAACACCGAATGGCGAGTTGGCTAGCCGAAATGTTAAAGCCAGTACGACAGTCCTTCGATCCAAAAATACTCAGAGATACATTCCAACTGGTGGAATTATTGGATACTAAGTAGACACCTTGCAGTCTTGACAGACCAAAGTATGTGAGTGGAATGTGGCCAATATTCCAACACAATGTCTGGGCAGAGCTTCAGAAATCATGTGATGCCCAAACGACATGATTTCTCTCTCGGCCTAGTCTTGTGTATTCCAGAGGAATGGGTAACCAATACGTCTGGCACAAGGTAGGCTGCAGACGCTGGCGTATTGGATACTATGGACATAAATAACACACATGGCATCCATGGATATAGCCTCCCTATTCACTAACGTTCCGTTGGAGGAGACAGTGAAAATAATAAGGGAACGCATTGAAGATAAACAACTAAAATTAGGCATACCAACACCTATTTTGGAGAGGCTACTACTACTATGTACCGCCAACATACAATTCAATTTTCTAACTAAGTCATACCGCCAAATTGACGGAGTGGCCATGGGAAGTCCTCTTGGTCCTATTCTAGTGGACATCTTCATGGCACATTTAGAAGAAAAGAGATCCTCAGACATCAACAACTTGGCCTTTTACCGTCGTTATGTGTGCGATATACTAATTATCACCACAGACGAGCTACAAGCAATATCGTTTCAGGCCACAATGAACAAGACGCATAAAAACATCTCTCTATCTATGGAACACGAACACAACGAAGCGTTACCGTTCCTAGATATTCTAATGAGACGTAGAGCAGACGGCACAATTCAAAGATCGGTGTATCGCAAAGGAACATGGACTGGCCAATACCTACATTTTCAGAGCTTCACACCTGTCCAGTACAAACGGGGCTTAGTACGGACCTTGTTTGACCGTGCCAGAAAGATATGCACCCAGGACACACTAACAGAGGAATTTGAAACTCTGAAGAATGTCTTAAACCTGAATAAGTACTCCACAGGATTTATAAAGCGCCACTGCCAACAGCCCAAACCCAAAGCAGACGTAACTACAGTCCCTAAACTCAAGGTATTCATCCAGCTAACCTTTCGAGGGGATGACGTAATGCAACGTCTACAAGACCGGCTTACTACAGCAGTAAGCCGAACATTGTGTGCGGCAACTCCAGTCATTAGATATAAAACCGTACCGATTCCAACACCAGCAGTCAATGAGCCTGTTCCTCTGTACGCCACAAACAATTGTATTTACCAATTCACATGTAGATGCCAGGCCGTTTACATTGGTAGAACAGAGAGACAGCTTAACAAACGGGTGTCAGAACACATACCTCAATAGGTCAACAAGATACAACACACAGGAGATGCTAGCCTCGTGGGGCCGACACACCGGAAGCTCCCGGCGTCTTCAATCGGTAGGCACATTATCAAAGTGGCCATGTGGTGGACAGAGACACTGCATTTCGCGTGTTGTTTAGAACACAAAATACTCGCTTGTTAAAATTTGCAGAAGCAATTATGATCTATCAACGCAAGCCAGAATTGTGCAAACAGAAAGATATGTTAGTCAGCTTAAAATTACCGTGGTAGATAAGTGACATTACTGTGCGAATATGTGTATATTTCAACTTGAAGGATTTATCTAGTTAATTCACGTAAGTTGTGTGATTTCTGCAGTATGTACCTGACGAGATGCAGCGAAATATGTCAGGCAATAAATCGTGCAATCTATTGTTTGTGTCTTCGTTATTCAAATTCACTACGGGAAAACATTGTTTTGAATTTTGACCTTAGGGAACTTAAACAAGGGGAGAAGAGGGTCTTAGGGTCCCCCAAACGTTATCAACTCCATAGCTGGTGCGTCTCCATCCAATCCTCCACTACAGGGCGCTAAAGGTTTAGACTACCAGTTAAGCAGTGTCATCTTCGCCCCTGCCTGTCACCCATGATCTCCAGGTCGAGTAATACTTTGATCGATTCGGAATTTGATAACCATGTTCACCATTCCCCCTTTGTACATAATTATTTTCCCTATTTATACTTCTATTTAAAAGAAAAGGCCTCACACATTATGTGTCTTAATTCCTTCACTAAATGCAATGAGTATCTTATATATAAAAGGCGATCTCCGTCTGTCTGTATGTCCGTATGTCCTTTATTCGCTCGCGAACGGCCCATCCGATTGAGATGAAATTTTCTACACGTCTTCCTTTCATTCCAGCGCAGCCCACTGTCATATATTTTAGTGTGAAATCGGCTGCTTACCCAATATTATTTCATTTTTCATTATAATTTCATATATCTCAGGGGACTTAACTCTGTAAAAGTTATTTCAAGGGGCATAACTTTTCTGTATAACTTATAGTCATATTGTGGCATCGTTTTCAAAGATTTATAAACTCTTTGTCCATAGTTATGTACTGGCATATGAGTTATAATAAATAATGATACAATCTTTAAGGCATTTTCAAAGTTTTCTTAAAAATAATGCATAATGCATAACATTGTAACTCATCTTTTTATGCTTAAAGAAAAAATAGTTACCTTATCTCTATCAAGTTTGAAGATTTTATATTTCTTTACACTGTCGCCAACTCTAAGAAGACATGGAACAACTTCAGCCATTATTAAATCTACAGGCATATGCGTTATATTCCTCCTCCTCCTCCTCTCCCCTCCTCCACCTCCTACCCTCTTCCTCTTCCCCTCCCCCCTATCCCTCCTCCATCCTCCTCTTCCCTCTTTCTCCTCCCTCCTCCTCCCTCTTCCTCCTCCTCCCTCTTCCTTCTCCTCCCTCTTCCTCCCTCTTCCTCCTCCTGCCTCCTCGCCCTTCTCCCTCATCCTAATCACTCCTCTTCCTTCCTCCTCCCTTCTCCTCCTCTCTCCTCCTACTCCCTCCTCCTCCCTCCTCCCTCCTCCTCCCTCTTCCTCCCTCCTCCCCCTCCTCCTTCCTCTCCTCCTCCCTCCTCCTCATCCCTCCTCCTCCTCCTCCTCCCTCTACCTCCTTCCTCCTCCCCCTCCTCCACATCCCTCCTCCTCCCTCTTCCTCCTCCTCCCTCCTCCTTCTCCCTCCTCCTTCTCCCTCTTCCTCCTCCCTCCTCCTCCCTCCTCCTCCATCTCCCTCCTCCTCTCCTCCTCCCCCTCCTCCTCCTGCGTTCTTCTCCTCCCTCCTTCTCCCTCCTCCTCCTCCTTCTCCTTCCTCCTCCCTCCTCCTCCCCCTCCTCCTCCCTCCTCCTCCCTCCTCCTGCCTCCTCCTGCCTCCTCCCTCATCCTCCTCCTTCCTCCTCCTCCCTCCTCCTCCTCTCTCCTCCTCATAATCCCTCCTCCTCCTCCTCCTTCCCTCCTCCTCCTCTCTCCGCCTATCTCTTCCTCCCTCCTACTCCTCCCTCCTCCACCTCCGTCTTCCTCCTCCCAGCTCCTACTCCTCCTTTTTCTTCTTCTTCTGCTGCTGCTGCCGCTGCTCCATTTACCCAAGTTAATTGTTGGAGAAGATGTAAAGATCTTTCAAGTGCTCTTTCTAATGCTTTTTGTAAGTTGGTCTTCGTTTATCTAAGGTTGTTCTAACTGCAACCAATAAATGATTAGACAGACAGACAGACAGACAGACAGACAGACAGACAGACAGACAGACAGACAGACAGACAGTCGGGAACGGGAACTTATATGACTACTTATATGAATTAAATGAGATGCTCCCCATCAGGGGCTGGGCGAAGCCGGGCTGGATCAGACAGACAGACAGATAGACAGACAGACAGACAGATAGATAGTCGGGAACGGGAACGTGAGCTTATATGACTACTTATATGAATTAAATGAGATGCTCCACACCAGGAGCTGGGCGATGCAGGGCCGGGTCAGACAGACAGACAGACAGACAGACAGACAGACAGATAGTCGGTAACGGGAACGGGAACTTATATGACTACTTATATGAATTAAATGAGATGCTCCCCACCAAGGCCTGGGCGAAGCCGGGCCGGGTCAGCTAGTTTACTTATAAACAGTATAAGTACATTATGGTATCATCTCCTGTATGACATTCAGGTGGATTTTTCCCATTCAAATGCTTTCAAGAGGAGCATCCTCCCTTCTCTTCAACACGTAGGCATATGCCTTACCTTACTTGTCGATAAGTTTCATCATCATCATACATCAAACGTAATTCATGAAAGCAAAATTATAATTGTAACACAAGAGCTATGGAATGCAGAGTGGCGTTTTCCGTAGAGGCACACTAAACTATCAATTAGTGCATGGGTACCACTGTCATCTTCTCCTCTGATAAAATTCGCAGTATGCATCAAATTACATACCATCAGGTGATTGATTGATTGATCATACTCATCCTCGGTATATCACTTCTCCTCACCCAATCCACAATCATTCATCATTTATCATAAACATACTTGCATGGATGATGAATAGGCATAATTATATGACTCACAATCAATCAGTTAAAAGATAAATTCATATAATTAACACCGAAGAAGTCACAATTGAACCACCACTTGGGTGCTTTCATAGAACACACAGGTTTTTATAACACCCAGGGAACTAATTAACATTTAATGTGCCCATGTACTGTTTCTATGACGAATTACACTAATTCCTCCTAACTAGTAATTGCACATTTAAGATAGCTCCTTACTACTGAACTTTGGGTTCTAACTTCCTAAATCTTAAGTTAATCACTAGCTCCTAAATCACTAATGACTTAGCTTAACTGCTTATGGAGTCAAATGCACAACCTAGGCATTATGCTTATGCTTACATAGAAGCTGCATAACTAGAGAAAGAAAACCTCTCACTGTGGGTTAACCTAGTGCACAGATCATATATAAATTATGACATCTGAATATAGTGCTTAGTCTCTCCTGAAATAAGTTCTTAAGGACTAACCATATTTTTACAGCACACCAACTTACCATTTTCTGGGAAAGGATCATAACTAACTTAATATTCAAGTGTGCTTACCTTTAACATAGTTGAATGTCTTCTTCAGATATAACGTCGTCAAGTTTCAGGCTTCATACTAGGTTTTTGGTTTTCCTTATTCTCTGGCTGCTTAGTAGGCCGGCACTTTTCTCTCTTCTTCTATTAGAGTTGGGTAAATTTAAGATGGATTGTTGAGTAGAAGACACCAGGTCATCAGTTCCAGTGGCCCTTCTCCTGCTGAGCGATTGCTGAAGGATTTTCGTTTTACACACACTGACTGCCTGCCGGTCTTCACTCCATTTTAAAATCCTATCTGTTGTTGTTTATTCAAGCCCTTCCTCGACTGGGCTCTGACGTCATGATGAGTTGTGACCAATGGCTGAGCTCCTTTTTGGCTATAATTGTGTTTCGCCTATAATCGTCGTTTCCTTTTTCAAATCAGCGCTCTTTTTCAAATTAAGATGGTGTACATTTCATCTTTCTTCTTACGCTATAGGCGCTAATCCCATCATTTTTTTTTTTTTTTTTAATTTGAATTTAATTCTGATGGTGGTGGTTGTTGGCGCTGTTGCTAACTGGAGGGTAGTGCGGGGAAATTCAACAGCGATGTTGCAGTTTGCAAGAAGTATACTACAAAGACATTAGTGGAAGAAATAGCTGACATTGGTGAAAGAAATAGTCGATATTAGTGAAAGAAAAGTCGACATTAGTGAAAGAAACAGCTGAAATTACGTACAGACAGACTGAATGTAAACAAGAAACAAATCATGAAACACACAAGGTGAAGAATGAAACAACAACAACAACAACAATAAAACTTTATTTTGAAAGGGTTAAGAATTAGGCACGCAGGCCCGTCTAACATTCTGCCCTTCTATCACTCTCTTTCATACATTATACCATTCACACATCATTCAAGGCTAACTGAAAACAGCAACAATATAAAAGATATGCATTATAAAGGCATGTGGAAAAATTAAAAATCAATACTACACGACTCAGTAATAGTAATAACTGGTGTCGCACTTGTTATTAGCTATGTGGAATATACTGGCCTACCAAAAGGGGACTCGCTGTTATACTAGAGTTTTATTATTATTATTATTACTTCTATTATTAAGGGGGAAGGTAATCCGTACCGAGATAGTGTTCAAATAATTTGCGATTATATGTATAGTGATTGGTGATGTCTTTTATTTCATGTGGAAGATTGTTCCACAGCTGAGCTGCAGAGTACGTTAAGCTTGTTTTGTATAAGTCTATCCTAGGCTTCGGAATGTGTAATATATTTAATCGTTTACTGTGTCTATCATTATATTCAAACAATGGCCAAAGGTAATTTGGGGCATTCCGATGTAGGATTTTGTGAATTAGTTTGGCCTTATTGAAAAGCAGACGTTTGCGGAGTGGCAGTAACTGAAGGCGTTTATGCAGGCTAGGATTGTCAGTTAAATTTTTACAATAAATTAAACTCATGGCCCTTTTCTGGAGTGAGTAAAGTCGCTTGGTGCTTGAATTGGAACAACCGTCCCAGATTGTAGAGCAGTAGTCAAAATGTGTCTGTATGTGAGACGTATAGAATATTTTCCTTGTGTCCTCGTCAAGGAAATGTTTAATTTTGGCGAGTTGGTAGACTTTTTTCGCTGTTTGTTTAGTGAGCGCTTGAACGTGAGGATTAAAGGCTACGTTTCTATCAATGATGAGGCCTAATGTGTTGTGCTCAATTACACTTTCTACTGGCATGTTATCGATGTGAAGTTGAAGTGATCTGTGTGAATTTGGAGTCTGAAGTCTTTGTCTGGTTGTTAATAACATAGTTTTGTTTTAGTGATGTTAATTTGCATACGGTTCGCATAGCTCCACCTAACTACATTATTTAATTCTTGTTGCAAAGACGACTCCAGCAAATTACTGCTTTCAGCGTTTGTATACACTGTACAGTCGTCTGCAAATAGATCGCAGGACGACGAAAGATGCAAAGGTAGATCATTAATATATATGGCGAATAATAGAGGGCCAAGAATAGAGCCTTGCGGTACTCCAGTATTGAAGGTAGTGGTTTGAGACAGAGATTTATTGTATGATACTACTTGATTTCTGTTTGACAGAAGAAAGACATATCGGATATTTGTTAGAGGAAAAATTATAAACGTGGAAGCAAATATGAAATTTACACCATCTAAAAAGCAAAAAAAAAAAAAGAAGGAAAAAGAAGAAGAAAAAAATAATAATTTATATAGCAAAGAACGACAGAATAAAAAAGCGACAAAAGTACACAATTGCTTGAAGAAATAAAAGCACACATAAGATCGAGCAAATATTAAACGAAAAGAGACACTCCCGGGAAGAATGAGGGGAGGAGCATGTGCAACTGTGATTTTTTTGTTTTTAAAGCTACGACATAAGCAAAAACCGACGCAGATAAAATTTGGAAAGAAAGACAGACAGACAGAAAAACGTATGAAAGCACTTATCTCCAGATGTGCCACAGAAGAGAAATCTGTGCACAATTTTGTCTTGGCTTTTTTTTCTTTTCGTTCATTTTATCCGAAAAGCTGCCACATTCCTAGCACTAAAGAGAGACACGAAACTTTCCTTTCTGAAGCTCTTGCAATAAAGCGTTGGAACCTGATTTTTTTACACAAATGGAACAGACAATGTCTTTAGAATACGAACGTAAGACAGTCTGCATTAAGTACAGCATCAATTTATCAACATAATCTTTTCTTTCTGTCCCTGGCAGCCGTTACATCAATCCTTTTCATCCTATAATCCATGTAGTGTTTTTCATGTAGTTGTGTCGGTGTGTGTGGGTGGGTGGGTGTGTGTGTGTGTGTGTGTGTGTGGGTGGGTGGGTGGGTATGTGTGTGTGTGTGGGTGGGTGGTTGGGTATGTGTGTGTGTGTGTGTGCGTGTGTGTGTGTGTGTGTGTGTGTGTGTGTGTGTGTGTGTGTGTGTGTGTGTGTGTGTTGTTTCTGTGCTGAAGAAGGCTTTGGTCGCAACGTCCACTTTGTTACTTGCGATATAATTTTTTTTTTTATTTTTGGTGGTCGCTGGCTTTGACCTCAAGCTTAGTTCCTACGCATGCTACTATTTCTAGTGCACTGGACTGATTTTTGCGCGTGGATTAGCTTTCCCTATTACCAGTGTCCCTCGCCATCGGGCGAATTCCCTCCGACTTCAGAGCTAACTTGCGATCGTGTTCTGGTAAATTTACCGTCTCTTTCTTGTTTTTTTGTTTAATTGTTCATTCATTGTACAGTCCAGTTGTTCTCAACCGGTGGGGAATCCACCCCGCCCCCCCCCCGCCCCCCACATGGGGGGAATTCTAGGCTTTCCAGTGGGAAATTAAGATTATTTCAAGATCGCATTAATACAGGAACCGATTACTTGATATTGTTTTCCCCTCCATACTTTACGGTTCTGTACTTCTCGCCCTTCTGAAATGCTTTTTATAATGTAAGTAGACCCGCAAATTACGTTTTATGTAGACATCTAGACTTGTTCTAGTATGTGTTATGAAATTTAGCTTCCATTTTTACGTATACTGTGTATAGATGGGGGGATGGGATTTATAGGTAGGAAATATGAAATGGGGGGGGGGGGTGTGACATTCTGAAAATATGGTGAAGGGGTGCATGGGCCAAAAAAGGTTGAGAACTAGTGGTATAATCCATACCGTATGGCGTTTGTGATCATGTTTTCCATCAAATCTCCGTCTCGTACTCGTGATGCCAAACATATCCTCATGCAATGATGCCAAACTGTCTGGCATCTTCTCTCTTCAGCTCCTTCTGCCTCTCCTTCCCTCTAACTTTCCCGTTGTGACTATATATTCCATCTTTCATTTTCTCATGACATGCCCACAGATTGTGGACTGTCGTCTTCTGATGCGAGTAACCAATTCTGTTGTGACTTAATTTCTTTCAAGGTCTCTTTATTGGTCTCTTTATCCTCTATGGTGTTATTATCACTGTTATATAAGACCACATCTCCGCAGCCTCCACATAATCCCTCACTATCAACCCACTCTATTCTAGCTATGTAATGGTCTCCTTCTTTCCAGGCAAGAATATTAGTAACCTACTTTTATTCTAGCTAATTAATATTCGCTTTCTGTCCCACGCCAATGTTACATCCCATCCCATCTCATCGTATTCCTCTTGTACCCTGCGGTGTCGGGGTGAAATATTTACAGTAGGAAAGTGCCCGTTTATGGTCTTCAGGTATCGAGATGTCCATGGACTCAGTTATTCCCTCTGTACACATTTTACAAAGGCAGACTCTTCTTCTGGTTCCATTGGGTCTGTACATTATTGCTTGATTTGGTATGCTGTTAGTTGGTAGCGTAGTTACATGGATGAGCCATTTAACTTGCTATTTTCTTATGAAATCTAGATTTGCTATAACACCCACTTCAAATTTTCTGATTTCTTAATTTAGGATTTTCTCTCTTCTTGATACATTGAGTATTCTTCTCGGGAATTTCATTTCCGTTTTTGTAAATTGTTTTCCTCTTTACCACCATTGTAAAGGTTTGGCATTCGTTGGTAGGAAGATTGTGTTGCAGCGTGCTTCTTTGGTATCTATTGATACGTGTTTGTTCTTTAGTATTGATGCCATTTGTCCAATGAGTTTGTTTGTAGTATTGCATATATTTTCGATCTGGTCTTCTAATTTGCCATTCTATGCTATTATACTTCCTAAGTACTTGAAGCTCTTTACATGTTATATGTGTTCTTTAGTCATACTCCGTATCTTATGATGAAGGGTTCTGAGTGTCTTCCGTTTGTTCTTACCGTGCGTTCACTGTTATTGTATAAGCTTCTACAAAAGTTTGTTAGACGTGTACTCACTCCATATCGTTTACGGATTTCCCACAGCTGTTTCTGTCTACTCTTTCTAATGCCTTTGTTTGGTCGACAAAGTTTAAGTTTAGTATTTCATTTAATTCAATTGATTTTTCTATTCATTGTCTAAGAGCAAAGATGATGTCTGTGCATCCTTTGTTTTTTTTTCCTAAATCCAAGTTGTGTTTTGTTTAGCTGGGGTTCTATTTTAGGTCGTAGTCTTTTCTTTAGAATGTTGCATCAATTCACTCTATTCTAGCGAATTAATTGTCTCTTTCTGTCTCGCGCGAATGTTACATCATCATCATCATCATCATCATCATCATCATCATCATCATCATCATCATCTTTCAATTTTGCCGTCGAGCGTCGTGGGGAGGAATAACTGGCGCTCCAGCGCCTGGCGGGTGGCATTGGTAGTGTCAGTCAGTGTGATTGTACAATGTCTTTGACGTGGTCAATCCATTTTCTTCTCGGGCGTTCTCGTAGCAGATATTCTTTGATGTAAAGCCAGCGCTGATAGTTGATGGTGTTGCATTCTAACGAGATGGCTGAACCATTTGATCTTCTGTCTTTCAATATATGTGGCACAAGATGTTGATCCCTTTGTCTATCTGATAACAGCATTGTCTTATTCGGTTTGGATAGTTAAGTTGGCAGCTCTCCTCAAGCTCTCATCTCACAGGTTGTGATTTTCCGCAAGTGTGATTTGGACAATGTCCAAGTTTGACATTGGTTTGACATTGTCCTAGTTTGACATTGAGCAGTATCATGTCTCTGAATCTGAAGTACTTTAGAAAGATCAATTGTAATGGAACTGTACTGGAAGGCATGACTTCTGGAAGATCAAGCAAGGCTGCTCATTTCAGTGGGTTGGCGTGAATATTCTATTTATTATCCATCGTTTTGCGTACATAGATATATTTGGATATTCCAGTTTGGGTGATAGTAACATCAATCCACACTATTCTAGCTAATTAATTTAGCTTTTTGTCGCACGCAAACCTACATCAATCCACTCTATACTAGCTAATTAATTGTAGCTTTTTGTCGCACGCAAACCTACATAATCCACTCTATTCTAGCTAATTAATTGTAGCTTTCTGCCCCACCCCAACCTACATCAATCCACTATATTTTGGTTGCTACCTAAGCTCCGCATTAGTAATTATGTCATGCCATTGTAGTCCCATTCTGCATCGATTAATGGCAATTTGTAGATTATTTATTTATTTATTTATTTATTTTGTTCGCATATCCTTTACAGGACATCGCTGTCAACATCATCATCTTCCGGCTGATTGTTGATTTCTTGGCAAGATTACGCTCAGTAGTTTGCCATTGCTTTCTGAGCGACCGGCTCACATACCCCGTAAGTTACCGACGCGGCGAGAACCGCTACCGATTCTCGCGCACGTCACGTTACTCACGAGAGTATACGGGATTACGGAGAAAATCGTGTAACTCCTAGATCAGGGAGATGTCGTTTATTACTGTTTATTAAAGCCCATCCCCATATTTCTGATTCAAACAGAACAACTGATGTGAAATTAATATTAAATGTTAATAATTTCGTACTAGTTTTCATGTCAATTGTCTTCCACAAACTCCATAGTGGAAAAACGCGAATTGTGTATTTTAATTGTGATACCACGATCTTTAACTCCCATTTTTATATATATATATATATATATATATATATATATATATATATATATATATATATATATATATATATATATATATATATATTTCTACTAACACAAATAGTGCATATGAATCCGATCCGAAGTTAAGCACCAAACAATTAAAAGGAAGAATCAGAAGAAATTTTACACAAAACTTCAAAGTACTACAGGTAATCAAAGAAATGGCAATATCAACATTGTTAACAAACGTTTGCCACAGTATTAATAATGATAGTCGTTACAGACCAATACACAAACTTTTAGAATACCGTGCATTAAATAGTTTGTTGCATATCATTTACAAGATTTACCTTCAGTAGTATGCTACTGTTTTCTGAACAATCGGCACACATACCACTGTATGAAAAACCAACGCAAGACGGTCTGCTGCCAAATCGCCAGCAGCTATATTTCGAAAGCGGTATGCGGAATTATGAACTACGTCCATAAACACTTCGCCACAGAGAGCATGAATTAAAGAAGACAAGACAAACAGACATTCTGACAGACATGCACTGTGAAGAACACGTTTTATAACATCTGCCCATTTGAGATAACCGGCTTATGAGCAGTATCGTGTCTCTGAATCTGAAGTACTTTAGACAGATCCCATGTAATGGAACTGTACTGAATCTGAAGTACTTTAGGCAGATCATATGTAATGGAACTGTACTGAATCTGAAGTACTTTAGACAGATCCCATGTAATGGAACTGTACTGAATCTGAAGTACTTTAGGCAGATCATTTGTAATGGAACTGTACTGAATGTGAAATACTTTAGACAGATCACATGTAATGGAACTGAACTGAATCTGAAGTACTTTAGACAGATCACATGTAATGAAACTGAACTGAATCTGAAGTACTTTAGACAGATTACATGTAATGGAACTGTACTGATTGCGAAGTAATTTAGACAGATCATATGTAATAGAACTGTACTGAATGTTAAGTACTTTAGACAGATCATATGTAATGGAACTGTACTGGAAGGCGTGGTTCATTACATTAGAGTACATTAACCAGACCCTGGACATGACACTAAATAAGGCTGGACTGTCGGTGTGTTCTTCTTGCTATAATTATTAATTTGGTAACATTCTTCTTGTTCTTGTTCTTGTTCTTGTTCTTGCTCTTCTTCTTCTTCGTCTTCTTGCAGGAATCACCTAATAGATCATGCTTGGATACATTTGAGCTATCAACTATTGTTTGTCTAACACATTATACGAAATGCGTAATTATCATTAGTTGTTTGTCCCTTAAGATTTCGATTTGTGATTTACTACCATTCGCGGCTTTCCTCACCCCAGGAACCGCGGTGGTGTAGTGGTTTGTACGCTTGCCTGTCAATAGTTATCCGAGTCCAACCCCAATAATAACGGCTGATTAAGTGACAAAGAATGAATTAATGCTTAACACTTAATACCCCAATGGCTGTATCAGCCTTGTGGCAATCGTTAACTTATCGTAACATCGGTGCCTGTTTTCTTCGCTGCTACAGTGAGTAGCAACAGCCATGGATATAAACGACGCATCACATAACTGTCAGATCTTAGATATGTCTGAGCTACCGTATGACAGTAGACGGTACTACTTGATTTCTGTTGTCGCCGAAATTTGGACGGCGCTCACAAAACCTGACACCCCACACTGTGTTAATAAATTTAAGTGGAGGAGTGCAGTTGGGAGGGTATTGGCCTGATACTAGTGAGAGGACATTCAATTTAAATACAGAGCAGGGCAGACTGGGCCCTATGCCTTGGTCGGCATCTGGTTTAGGATCGAAGCGCCGACAGCGGACAATTAGAGCATTGCTTTGCTGATCGGCAGCTTAGGCCGCTTGTCTTGTTCCAGGTGTGTTGGTATTACCTTTCCTCCTCTGGAGTTAACTAGGCAGACCGAGAGAGGGATCATGGTACATGGGCAACATATGGTCTCTACAATTCAAGCCAGGCTTTGTGCTATAGAAAAGTATAACTCTATCCCTGGTCTCATCTGGTCTCGTAATAATCAAAGCTAGAGGCCGCAGTTACAGGTTATACGTCTTGGTCAAATGATATTGATATTGCTGGCATGCAGGATACTCGTCTTTCTGATGACGGGTCACATCGGGGAAAACAGTTACCCCATTTTCGAAGGATAGACGGCAGACAGTAAAAAGACAACGTGGAGTGGGCTTTGCAGTGAAGAATTCACTACTGGGAATGATTGAAATTCCATCTGGGGGTAATGAGAAACTATTATCTCTGCGCATTGCAACCACTTGTGGTTTTACCACCATTAATAATATCTAAGCACTGACACTCCCTTCTTTGGGTGATGTGAAGGATTCTTTCAATGAGGAGTTAGACTTTGCGATCAAGATAGTTCCAAACTCTGACTACATTTATAAACTCTGTGTTTTAATGCTCGTGTGAGGAAGGACTCGAGTTCATAACCAGCGTGAATAATAACCACAACATGAATGACAATGGACAAAGGTTGCTAGAGTGTTGCATCAGAAACGATCTATGTGTCACAAACTGTTTAACACAAGGTCACGTGGAAGCACCCAAGATCCGGCCATTGGCACCAGCTGGACTTCATCATCACATGGAGACAACATTTGAATCAAACATCATTAACTGGAAATTACCACAGTGCTGATTTTGATACGGATCATTCTTTGGTTCTGGCAAGCGTTAGATTGAGACCAACGAGAATCTACACGACTAAACATAAATCTAGCCTCAGGATAAATATTATCAACATCAAAGATCATGATAAGTGTTTTGAGTTCCAACAACTTGAAGACGCCCTCACTGATATATCAGAAAATTTTACAGCAAATGAAAAGTGGGGTATACTTAAGGGAACTCTTTTAGAACCGTGGCGGGGGTTTGTGGCATTGTGGATCACTGTGGCAAACAGCCACACACTGCAGCCCTTGACAAATAGAAATAATATAGCTCTCTTAAGAAATAATGTTTAACAATGAGCAAAAAGAAAACACAGATTAAGACGCAATACATAAATGGAGTACCATCAATTTTATTGACGACGCAGAACTGAAGACAGATGACTATTTCACATATTTAGGGTTTAAGGTCAACAATAAACTATCCCTAGATCAGGAAATCAACATCAGGGTTGGTAAAGCAGCAACAATGAACAGTTAACAAAGAGGGTCTAGGAAAACAAAAAGCTTACTGCCAAATCAAAAGTCCTGGTCTGTCATGCATTTGTCCTTAGCCCTCTTCTTTTTGGCAATGAGGCCTGGTCAACTTACTCACACCACTAGAAACGTTTAAATTGCTTTCATATGCGGTGTCTGCGAAGAATACTTGGCAATAATGGCAAGATAAGATCACAAATACCGAAATATTGGAAAGATCAGCTTGTGTGACGGTTTGTTCCATGCTCGATCTTCGTAGACTTAGATGGATTGGACACATTATGAGGATGAGAAAACTCAGAATACGAAAGGACATATGTTTGGTGAATTACAGATGGGTAAATGATCGCAGGGTCGGCCTCTAGAACAAGAATAGTAGATGTGAGTAAGCGGAACGTGATAAATACACACATTGATATTGCACCTTGGGAGCGTTGCATGGAGGGAAAAGATAAGGAATGTAAAAGAAAGAGAAATGAGAAAATGATTACAGATGGGTCGCACACTAACCGTGTGAGGTGTCAGTTATTGCGTGATGGTGGAAATGACTATGCGTAAATAACTTTACTCTGTGTTGTGTGAATTCTGCAGTATGTACCTAGCGAGATGCAGCGAAATATACCATCGTGCAATCTATGGTTTGTGTCTTTGTTATGCAAATGCATATTGTTCTATTGTTGTCGTAGTTGTCCAAATGATGTATAAATGAAATAATGTATGAGAGCAGAGAGATAAGAAGTGCAGGATGTCACACGGGCCTGCGTGCCTAATTCTTAACCCTTTGAAAATAAATTGTGTTCGTTCGTTCTCCCTGTCTATTTATATGTCTGCCCCAGACAATGAATATTACCCACCTCTCGAGAAGCGATCTTACTGCGCTGTAGGACATACCACAAGATACCGAATTCCCACTCGCACGCGAAATTTAACACAGCTGCTGCTATGTAGAAGGATATGTGGAAGGTGGGTAGTCAAGTGGCTATAAGCGCTGCAAGCTTGCCAAGTGGTTATCTATCTATCTCTCCGTGTGTCTGCCTATCTGGCATTTTGTCCATCTGTCTATTTATCTACCTGTCTGATGATTTATCTGTCCCTCTATCCCTCTGTCTGTCTGTCCGTCTGTCTGTCAATCGGTTTGTCTGTCTGCACATCTAACTATCTGTCCCTTTATTTTCCCGTACGTCCCTCTATTTATCTACCAGTCAGACTGTCTGAGTATCTGTCCCACTATCCCTCAGTTTGTCTGTCAGTGTGTATGTCTGTCCATCTAACTATATGTCCCTTTATTCCCCCCTCCGTCTGTCTTTCCATCCAGCAATTAACCTGACCTTCCTGTCTGCTTCTGTTATCCCTTTGCAAGCTGAACATTGGCAGAATATGAGGGTGGGGACGGGCATGGTTTGTTAGTTATAGCCGATGGTGTTTGCCGGGATAGGATTTTGCGCGGAAAGTTGGGTATATTACGCGGAAAGCTGGGTATATTGCGCGGAAAGCTGGGTATATTGCGCAGAAAATTGGCTATATTGGGCGAAATGTTGGGTATATTGCAGAGGAAATTTGAGTATATTGCGCGGAAAGTTGGATATATTGCGCGATAGGTTGGGTATATTGGGCGGAAAGCTGGCTGTATTGGGAGGAAAGCTGGGTATATTGGGCGGAAAGTTGGCAATATATTGCGCGGAAAATTGGATTCGACTTCTCACAACTGACCTGGGCTCCACATCAACCCAACCAACAATGAGGATCATCATGAGATGTCTTGGGAAGAAAAGCCTGTGGGCATTGTACTGACCACATCATTGACCAGTGCCAGCTGGTCTACACAAATATGTGTCTAGCAACATATGGTCAGTACATTGTAAGGCGTGTAAAGGCGACCTTTATTTGTTTTAAGGAACACACACTGACTATGATATAGTATGTTCCCCATCATTCTCCCTGGCTATCTAACCTATATCAGGATTAATGTTTTTGGCGTGTAAAGGCGACCTTTATTTGTTTTAAGGAACACACTCTGACTATGATATATTATGTTCCCCATAATTCTCCCTGGTTATCTAACCTATATCAGGATTAATGTTTTTATTTTTTTTATTGTTTTTGCTCACTTTGAAATCAAGCGTATTTCTTACACATGCAACTGCTACAGTCTAGTGCACTGGACTGATTGTTGCGTGAGAATTAGCTTTCCCTGTTACCGTGTCCTTTGCCATCAGGCGAACCCTATCCGATTTCTGAGGTACTTGTAATTTACGTCCCCAAGACAAGGACGAAGAGTCGACGTTTTAGTTTAACTGAGTGGTGTAGGGATTGAACCCGCTACATCAGTATCCATCCATCCATCATGTGCCATGCCGATAAGCTTGGACGGTCATGTTTTGCCATTTCACTCGATCACCAGAATCGTGGATCAGCTCCGTGTTCCTGTCTCGATCATGCCACGTGGCCAAAGCCATCCAGGTATTTACTTCTCGATCTTCCCCTTGGTCTCTTCCCTTCGATCTTGCCAGTTGTCACCAAATTTTCCAAGTCATTTCTTCTCGTAACATGCCCAAAAATTGTGACAGTCTACGTCTGTCTCTAATCAGTTTACGATCTTCATTTGCTTCTTGAAGGACATTTTCATTGTTTTTTTCTGTCTGTCCATGGTATTCTTTGCATTTCCTCAGAAACCACATTTCCACAGCCATCAACTGTTTTTCAGTTTGACTGCTTATTGTCCACGCTTCACATCCATACAAAAGTATAATTTCTAAGTAGCACTTAAACACTCATTTACATCAGTATCAGCACACCGGAAATTTAAGAACGAGAGCTCTTATTTATTCGGCAATGCTGAAATCCCTTCATATTGTGAAGTGCAGCTTTTGTTTTGGCTTGTTTTCATATTTAACATCTTCAATTACATATTTCATCTGCTTGACCAAACGTACTAAAATAACTAAACGCACTAACGTGTTTCAGGTTAGTTCCATTCACTCCGATGTTGCAATTGGGAAGACATCTTATATATAAAAGGCGATCTTCGTCCGTATCTATGTATGTCCTTTATACGTTCGCGAACGGCCCATCCGATTGAGATGAAATTTTCTACACGCCTTCCTTTCATTCCAGAGCTGCCAACTGTGATATTTTGTTAGTGTGAAATCGCCTGCTTACCCAGTATTATTTCATTTTTCATTTTTCATCATAATTTCATATATCTCAGGGGACCTAACTCTGTAAAAGTTATTTCAAGGGGCATAACTTTTCTGTATAACTTATAGTCATATTGTGGCATCGTTTTCAAAGATTTATAAACTCTTTGTCCATAGTTATGTACCGGCATATGAGTTATAATAAATAATGATACAATCTGTAAGGCATTTTTAAAGTTTTCATAAAAATGATGCACAATGCATAACATTGTAACTCATCTTTTTTTGCTTAAGAAGTTACTGTAGTCATGCAGGTGATTAGAAAGAGTTTTCATTAAAAATAATGGATGGTGTGTGGAAGAACGTTCTTTTAAGTTACTTTTTTTGTTGTATGAATTTAATGAAGCCGGACAGGGTCAGGCAGACAGATAGACAGACAGATAGACAGTCGGGAACAGGAACTTATATGACTACTTATATAAATTAAATGAGATGCTTCACACCAGGAGCTGGGCGATGCCGGGCGGGTCAGACAGACAGACCGACAGACAGACAGATAGTCGGTAACGGGAACGGGAACTTATATGACTACTTATATGAATTAAATGAGATGCTTCCCACCAGGGACTGGGCGAAGCCGGGCAGGGTCAGCTAGTTCTTGATAATAACCATTACTTCTGTGTGTCCGTTATTCAGTCTCTGCCCTTTGTCTTTGTCATTCTATTGCAATAATTATGCATAGTATACCTGTGCGTGCTGTTGGTTTGTGGAGACTCCTGTCTGTTTCACATTTCACACGAGGACGTGAGGAATTTTGAGTGATATTCACTGGCACAGGAACGGAGCATAAAGGGGCTACCCTTTGCCGTGGAGTTGGAACCGCGACTAACTAACTAACTAATTAACTAGCTATCTAACTAACTAACTAACTAGCTAGCTAACTGACTAACTAACTAACTAACTAGCTAGCTAATTAACTAACTAGCTAGCTAGCTAACTAACTAACTAACTAGCTAACTAACTAACTAACTAGCTAACTAACTAACATTCTGATGCAATGATATCCATCATTTCTTGCAGTGGCATTCCATCTTCAATCATCAATACTGTCGCCAGCAGCATACTGCAGGTTGATTACATGATGCCGACCAACTGATATTCCTGGCACATCTTGCGTGTATCTCATCATTAGTTGATTGTACACATCGAGCAGACAGAGTGATAGTTTACAGCCCTTTCTATTACCTTGTTTAATTATCACGTTCGATGTCAATTCTTAGAGCTACTTTTTGTTGCCTATATGTTTTTTTTAAATTATTTTCAGATCTTCACCATCAATGTATACTTTTCCAACATTCTTATTAATTCTTCGGGTTAGCCTTATCAAATACTTAAATGTGGTCAATAAAATGCTAATATTAATCTCTATCCATTTCATTCATTCTTTCTGTTAATGTTCTCAAGAAGCGTATTTTGTTTATTGTGGCTTTACCTTCTATAATCGATACTTCCCATCCTGGATGTAAGATTTTATTTTACTCATTATAATTCTCATCAACATTTTAATGACGTGACTCGTTTAACTACCTGTGCAAAGTTCTCCACATCCATGGACCAGATTTTGTTGGCAGACCTGGCCGAGACACAGAATTCCGAGGAAAGTCCATTCGGATACAGTCAGACTGCAGCTGGTACCATCAGTATTTGGACTCTTCCCTGGTTGTTGAAGATGAGCACAGAGCGTCAGTGGGAATGTCCAAGGTGCTGTGATGTCGGTTCTGGGCTCAAATTAATTTAACTCGTTTATCGAGCAGTTATACAGAAAAGTCCTAAGAACAAATCACCAGGTTCAGATGGAATAACCACAGAAGCTATTCAGGCCTGTGGGGAAACAGGAGTTAAATGGCTAACAAGACTTTTTAATATAGCATGGGAAGAAAGAAAAGTCCCAGATGATTGGCAACAGGCAATAATAGTACCAATATGGAAAAAGAAAGGCAATATGAGAGAGTGCGAAACATACAGAGGTATATCACTCCTAAGCCATATAGGGAAAATGTATGCAAAACTTTTGGAACAAAGAGCTAGACCAATAGTTGAACAACAATTAAGCAAAGCACAATTCGGTTTTCGGAAAGGTAAAAGTTGCACTGATGCATTATTTACACTTAGACAAATTTGTGAAAAAACTATTGAATATAGTGACCAGCAGAATATTGTGTTTGTAGATCAGGAAAAGGCTTTTGATAGAGTAGACAGATACAAATTATGGACCATCCTTGAAGACTATGGGATAGAAGGGCAACTGCTAGAAAATATCATAGCCATGTACCACTCGAGCCAATGTGCAGTAAGAACACAGGAAGGTATATCAGATATGTTCACAGTCAATACAGGGGTGAGGCAGGGATGTGTGCTCTCTCCCCTGCTATTCAATATCTACATGGACAGAATTTCCAAAGAAACAAGTCTCGACAGACCAGATTCAGAAAATTTAGAACTCTTTACTCCAGATGAAACAACTGACCCACAGGGAATAAATGAACTTCTATTTGCAGATGATCAGTGCCTGTTTTACAGCGATGAGGGCAGACTACAAAATCATATTACTA
>OY992884.1:68471909-68491909 GCA_963921405.1 Cepaea hortensis
AACTCTTTACTCCAGATGAAACAACTGACCCACAGGGAATAAATGAACTTCTATTTGCAGATGATCAGTGCCTGTTTTACAGCGATGAGGGCAGACTACAAAATCATATTACTAATCTGAGTTCAACCTGCAGCAGATACAATATGAGTATAAACACAGCCAAAACTGAAGTAATGCAAGTTAGCAGATCGCCAGGCCCACTAAATATACAGATAAATAACACACCTCTGAAACAAGTTAAAGAATTCAAATACCTTGGAAGTATGATCACAGAAGATGGCAGATTGGACAGAGAAATTGACATCAGATGTCAAAAAGCTAGTGCACTTACATATCAACTATCACCCTTACTGAAACATCCAAACATACCCATGTCCGCAAAACGACAGATAATAAACAGCATATTCACACCAACCCTATGCTACCAATCTCAAACCTGGACTTTATCCAAATTACACCTTCGCAAAATCAACACCTGCGAAATGAGATGCCTGAGGAGAGCTGCCAACTTAACAATCCGAGACCGAGTAAGAAATGCTACTATCAGACAGACTGTGGGATCAACACCTTGTGCCACATTTATTGACAGACAGAAGATCAAGTGGTTTGGCCATGTCATTAGAATGCAACATCAACAACTACCATCACTGGCCTTACATCAAAGATCATCTGCGACGAGACCACGAGGACGTCCAAGAAGAAAATGGATTGACGACATCAGAGACATTGTACAACCTCACGGAATGACACTATCCAGTGCCGTCCACCGGGCGCTGGAACGCAAATTATTCCTCCCCACGACGCTTGACGGCAGAAGTGGAAGATGATGATGATGATGATGATGATCGAGCTAATTTTTTTTTCGCTCGCTTTGAACTAAAGCGTAGACCATATGTTTATAGAGCTTTGTTTTTTGCATGTGCATTAGCTTTCCTTATTACCAGTGTACCTCGCCTTCAGGCGAACACACTCCGACTTCTGAGGTACTTGAAACTAACGTCCCCAAGTCGCCCATGTCTTCCCCGTATTATTCATGTCTGTGTGTACTTCTTTTGGGATGTCTTCCTCTATTTTTCCCTGTAGATACCAGACAACGGCCTGTCTTGTTATACTATTCATAGATTACAGAATGTATCCTATTCAGGGTCAGCGACTTTTCTTTCCTTCTTGATTCACTGGTGTTTGTCTAGTTCTCTCCAAGAGCGCCACGTTGGTGATTCTCTCATACCATTTTAGACCGTCTGTTTTGCGCAAGGACCAATTAACGAGTGTGTGTAGTTAATTAGTCATATTATTAGTCGTTCTCCATGTTTCTGATACATATAGTTGTGCTTATTTAACGGTAGAATTAAATATCCCATGTTTGGTGCTAAGTTTGATTTAATACTCTGTAGCGCAGTCAATAACAATAATATAATGATGCTATCGCATCTCATCTCATCAATTAACTTCGAACATGAATTCTTTTGGTACCATGATAAAGGCGTCAGTAATCAAACACAAGTCGGTCTCCCTGGTCTAGGGTTTAGCGTCTTTCTTCGTAATCCCAGTATATTCTCGTAGGCGACGTGATGTGTGCGAGAATCGGTAGCGGTTCTCGCCGCGTCGCTAACTTGCGGGTTATGTGAGCCGGTCGCTCATAAAGCAATGGCAAACTACTGAGCGTAATCTTGCCTAGTACATCAACAGCAGCTGAAAAATGCTGGTGTTGACTGCAACGTTCTGTAAGGGATATGCAACATTAAAAAAAAAAAAATCAAACACAGAAGCCACAAATAATACGTTGTAGGATTTATTGTCTGGCATATTTGTGAGTAAATGAATAGTATGCACCTGACGAGATTCAGCAACATATGTCAGGCAATAAATCGTGAAGCATATTGTTTGAGACTGCTGTGTTTACATTCACTTAGGGAATACTTGTTTTGAGTAATCAGAGATCTCCGTGTTCTCTGTCCTCAACAACATGTACAAGTGTGAATTATCACATTCTGTCCACTCTTTACTGTTATTATTTCGGGGCTGTCTCTGCCTTCCTCTTCTCTGTTTGCCCTCAACCGTTTCCTAGAAAATTACCTTTGTGGAGTCATGATGTGTGACATGCCAACACCAGGTAGACTTTCCGTGTTTCAATAATACTATACACTGCGGTTAAAACCCCAGACTAATGACTGGCACCTTGCCGCCTGGATAGACGATAGTTTGTAAAATGGAGTTATACCTCTCCATAACACAAAACCTGGGCTGAATTTAGAGACCATGTCTTGCCCATGCAGCATGATCACTCTCTTAACCTGCCTAGTTTACTCCAGAGGAAAGGTAACATTAATATATCTGGATCAAGACAAGCTGCAGAAGCTGCCGGATCAGCAAAGCCATGCTTTATCTGACGTCTGTCAGAACTTCCATCCCAGACCAGTTGCTGACCAAGGCCTTGTCTGCCCTGCCTTGACATTTAGTCTTTAGGTTGCATTTCATTGAACAGGGTAAGGCTTGTACACTCCCAATTGCGCTCCTCAGTCCGAAGCCATTGGCACAATGTAGGGTGCCGGGTTTGGTGAGCGCCGTCCAACATTCGGCGCTAAAAGAAAGCAGGTAGTACCGTCTACTGTCATGGTCTAGCTTAGTTATATCTGACTAAGATCACAGTCTGATATAATTATGCTCATTTCTTGACACCTGTCCCTTCCATGTAGTACTCTCAGTTTCACAATCGCGACATACCAGTTTCGAAGTCATCAGCAGACCATTTTGGAGGAGATCTTTTTTACGCTTATTTTCATAATAATATGAGCGTCGGTCATTGAGAAACTAATGGTATAAACTCACCATCATCGTCGATTTCCGGTTTTGTTATCAACTTGTTTTCGTATCAGATTATCTTTTCAATACAGTAAAACCTCAATTTTCGTTGCCTTCGGTTATCGTCGGTTTCGGTTTTCGTCGATTTTTTTTCTCGAAGAATGTGTCTCGGTTTTCATCGATTGCCTCGGATTTCGACGGTATGACCGCGTGACCTCGCTGCTGATTTTGCGAAAATTAAGGGACCCATGCGTTCTTCTGCTCAGCTTGGTGCTGTTTTTCGTTGTGTGAGCATCAAAACCAAATAATAAAATACGAGAGTGGCATTAAACTAGCTGAAATCAGCCGCATGTACGGGAAGTGGCCATCCACGATAAGTCCCATTGTAGCGAAAAAGGAAACAACACAGGAGGCTAATGTAGCGAAAGGCGTGAATGTGCTAACGAAACAGAGATCGCAAACAATTTAAGATGTCGAACAGTTATTATTAATTTGGCAAAATCAATAACAGTTAGATGGCGATTCTGTTTGGAGGGGGGGGGGGGGGGGCAATCATCTGTGGGCCAAAAAAAATTTAAAAAAAACAAGACTGTATGACGATCTCATTCAGAACATATCTGGGTCTAGTGCTAGTGTACTTAGTGATTTTAAGGCCGGCAGAAGATGGTTTGAAAAATTCAAGTGGCGCACTGGCATACACAGAGTCACTATGCACGGTGAAGGTGCGAATTCGGACAAGTCTGGGGCCGAAACACAGTGCTAAACACTATATTTATTCTCTATAAAATATGTGTGTGTGTGTGCGTGCGTGTGTGTGTGTGTGTGTGTGTGTGTGTGTGTGTGTGTGTGTGTGTGTGTGTATGTATTTTGGAGTGTCTAGAATGAATTAATTGGATTTACATTGATACATGTGGAAATAATTGCCTCGCATTTCGTCGGTTTCGGATCTCGCCGATTGTTTTCGGACGGATTATCGACGAAAACCGAGATTTTATTTTATATGTAGTGTAAAGTATTTAACCCACTGTCTGTCAAAATCATTTCTGACTCGGTCTGGGATGACTTAGTTGATAGCTATTCTTTGGTATCTCATCTCGCAGATGTTGATTTTGCACATATGTGAATTTGATAAAGTCCAAATCTGACCTTGGTAGCATTGGGTTTGTATTAATATGTTGTTTATTATCTGTCGTATTGTCAACATAAGTGTATGTGAATGCCTCAGTATCGGTGACAGTTGATACATAAGTAAACTACTGAATGTACCACAGCCTAATAAATTGCAAACAATGCTGTGGTTGATTGTAACGTCATGTAAAGGACAAGCAACTATCTTAATATAACAATGACTACAATCACAGTCGATTGTAATGATACTATATAATAAACGTTGAAATCACATTGCAAAATACGGACGAGAAATAAATTAACTGATTCAGTGCCAAACAAAACGGTAGGTTTGGATCAAACATGGTGCACAATCAAATCTACAAATATTATAATGTAAATGTCCGTTCACTGAGCACTGAATTTGAGGTAGATACCAAGAAACAAAGTAAATAACACGATGACTCTGGTATGGCCATATATCGTCCTTCTGTCCAAATGGCATTTCACATTTGGCGATATATTATCCTTCGCCAGTGAATCGGTGAATCAGTATTCATTGGAAGATAACTGCATTAATTATTAATGAGTGGACACACTAAAATAACAGAAACACCACATGCCTGGCTGGTCATGCGTGGAGATACCATGTCTATGAAGCCTTTTAATCTGAGGTAGCAGGTTTAAAACCCTGTGCCTACAGTTTTCAATCTGTATGATGGCTCACATGCACTGCACTGTTCAATGTCTTCTATGAGTTCGAATTAACGCATGTGAATGTATTTCTCATTTCATTTTCAAGGTTCCCCAAGGATTAAGTTAAAGTTAGAGCCTAAAAAAACAGAAACACCATTGATATGAAAACACACGGATATTTAAAAAAAAAAAACCACAATCGATTTGAAAACTCATGGAAAGTAAAGATAAGAACCACCGGTAGATGTGAAAACACACTGAAATCATCCACGCTACTAGCAAGTGGCAGTCTTTCCTTCGCAAACGAATACTCGCTCAAAATGAATCCCGTTTAATTCAATATCAGAAGCTGATTAATGCGATTTTCGCGCCGACTTCAAAAATGTACCCAGGAGGGTTGTGCATACGGGTATTGTAAAGTAAAGTAAAGTAAAGTAAAGTAAAGTAAAGTAAAGTAAAGTAAAGTAAAGTGAACTGAAGTAAAGTAAAGTAAAGTAAAGTAAAGTAAAGTAAAGTAAAGTAAAGTAAAGTGAAGTAAAGTGAAGTCAAGTGAAGTGAAGTGAAGTAAAGTAAAGTAAAGTGAAGTGAAGTGAAGTAAAGTAAAGTGAAGTGAAGTAAAGTGAAGTAAAGTAAAGTAAAGGACCTTAGACAAGCTTTGAAGCGTGTTGGGTATACGGTTCTAGACACATACTTGTACCGCCCATTCAGCGCCTGGCTGGTGGTACGACCAATATCTCGCCAGCCGCCCTTCCTTCCCATAATATTTTATGGTACCCATGGCAGGCTGGCCCGACCTGGTAGGCCAGTTACATTTTTTTATACATCGCCTCTATAAGGGATTCGAACGTATGACCGCCCGAGCCAGCATGTCAGCTTGCTAGCCAGTGCGCCACCGCGACTCCTGAATATAATCATCATCATCAAGTGCTATGACAGCAGGCAGAGGTGTTCATGTCACTCCACAGAACTCGGTCTTCGGTTTTCTGGATCAACTCTGCTGATGATATTCCTCCATGCCACCGTCTCAATAAATCCAACATCATTTCTCTTGGTCTGTCTCTCTTCCCCCGATCTTTCCAGTTATCACAATGTTCTCCAATGCCTCTCTTCTCATCGCAAGACCAAAGAAAGTTGTTTGTATCTTTCTTATTGTTGTATTTAATGTTCTAATATCACTGGCCTCTTTCAGGCAATCGTTGTTAGTTACTTTGGTAATCCACGGAATTCGCAACTTTCATCTAAGGAACCACATCTCTGTTGCTTCTAAGTTCTTCCTAATGTGTTCATTTACATTCCAAGATTCACAGCCATACAGCAAAACAGGTTCTACATAGCATCTCAGAACTCTCTTTCTTCCATTCAATAATATTAACTTTTGTTGTGTGCATAAGACACTCTTCATTTTTTGAAATGCAGCTTTTGCTTGCTCTATTCTGCTCTTAATCTCCGTTGTGCATCTCCCATCTGATGTTATAAATGCCCCTAGATGTTCAAGATTATCAACATGGTTAAGAATTGTAACTTCCATTTCTGTTTCACATTTTGGTGTCACCTTTTTCTTTGATATCACCATTGTTACTGTTTTCTTGATATTGAAGGAGAGTCCGAATATAATATGTCTTCTAAATATGTTGCGTGTCCTTTGCAGAACTCCGCAGTCAACCCCATGTTCATTTTCTTTGCAATTTTACGTTCAGTAGTTTGCCATGGCTTTCTGAACGAGAAGTGAACGTTTACGTTTAGTTGACCGGTGCAGGGAGAGAACCCACTACCTGCCATCAGCACAAGGAAGTTTAAGACTTCTACTTGTATTAAAATAAAATAAAGAGAGAGAGAGAGAGAGAGAGAGAGATCAACAGATAAATTACATCACCAGCAATAAATGTAGTTCGTCATCATAACATGATACACAAGAAGAGTTGTGTGTGTGCACGTTTGAACTCCCGCGAATTTATTGCATGAACTTAACAAAAATAAACACACCAGCGGGTAAATAAACAAATACATACGTATTCCATGTGAAACAAGTTAAAATGAGTGAGCAGCAGAATGACGAACGCCGGTAGCCACAACACAGAAGAGCCGCTGTATCCCAGAGCTAACTGTGGCGTCGTCAGATGTAACGCTGCAAGTTGCCTCCCAGGAAACCCCGGTGTTGACGCGTGCGTGTGTATGTGTGCCAGTATTCATGTCCTGCCAGTCTGGAATCTAGTCTGCTTCTCGCCGCCTTCGTACATTCTTGAGTTCATATCGGCATTAAGTTGAGACTGAGCCGCGCGTCTATGGAACTTCACTTTTTTTCATTTTGTTGTTGTTTTTTTTTTTTTTTTCAAACGAGCGCCGGGTGACCCGACAGTGAGTTCCCACGGTGACGTGAGTACGAGGTGAGGGGCGCCGTTCTTAAGCTGCAGATGCGCATTCACATCACTCGCTGCTGCTGTTTTTCTATTAACACGTAATATACCATTTCCCCGGTTGTTGTTTTTTTTTTTTTGTAGAAAGACGTGATGCCAGGAACCAGCCCACGAACAGAACTGATTACTCCTATCATAAGTTGGAAGTCTCTGAGTCGAAGTGGCTGCCCTGCCTGTCTAGTGCTCCAAAGGTAGTGGGTTCGATTCTGGACCACGTCGTTCGGTCTACGAGTGCATTTGTCTCGGAGACTTATGGGGGTCATCGCTGGAGCTACGGAGAGAGTGCTTTGTGCGACGTTATTGGCAGAACACCATGCGGAAAGAGACCGAGTCATATGGGATAACACCCGGTGCAATGAAATCGATCCTCTGACTATGTAAACCCATGTTTATCATAAGTATTTAGTTCACGTGTGATCATAGGTAGGCAATCCACATTGTGTGCATATGTCATAAAATACAGTAGGCAATGCATAGTGTGTGCATATGTCATAAACGAAAGAAGACAATCCATAGTGTGTGCGTATGTCATGAAAGAAAGTAGGCAATCCACATTATGTGCATATGTCATAAAAGAAAGTAGGCAATCCATAGTGTGTGCATATGTCATAAAAGAAAGTAGGCAATCCATAGTGTGTGCATATGTCATAAAAGAAAGTAGGCAATCCATAGTGTGTGCATATGTCATAAAAGAAAGTAGGCAATCCATAGTGTGTGCATATGTCATAAAAGAAAGTAGGCAATCCATAGTGTGTGCATATGTCATAAAAGAAAGTAGGCAATCCATAGTGTGTGCATATGTCATAAAAGAAAGTAGGCAATCCATAGTGTGTGCATATGTCATAAAAGAAAGTAGGCAATCCATAGTGTGTGCATATGTCATAAAAGAAAGTAGGCAATCCATAGTGTGTGCATATGTCATACAAGAAAGTAGGCAATCCATAGTGTGTGCATATGTCATAAAAGAAAGTAGGCAATCCATAGTGTGTGCATATGTCATAAAAGAAAGTAGGCAATCCATAGTGTGTGCATATGTCATAAAAGAAAGTAGGCAATCCATAGTGTGTGCATATGTCATAAAAGAAAGTAGGCAATCCATAGTGTGTGCATATGTCATAAAAGAAAGTAGGCAATCCATAGTGTGTGCATATGTCATAAAAGAAAGTAGGCAATCCATAGTGTGTGCATATGTCATAAAAGAAAGAATGCAATCCACATTATGTGCATATGTCATAAAAGAATGTAGGCAATCCACATTATCTGAACATGTCATAAGAAGTTGAAGTTTGTTGCATGCCCTTTACAGCATATTGCAGTCAACCCTAGCATGTACTGGCTGTTTGTGATTTATTTGGCAATGTTAGTACAGTAGTTTACCATTACTTTCTGAAAGGCCGTCGCCTCGTACTATAGAAATCAAAGCGAAGCATTCTGCTTCCAAATTGCCCGCAGCTGACTCGGTGTGTTGAGAATTATGACATTACGTATCCTACTATCCTCTAAGCCACAGTGCCGGTTCACGAGAAGTAGAACATTCGACTTATCTGGACATTTCATGAGAAGTAAACAATTCGATTTATTTAGACACTTCATGAAAAGTACTCATTCTACCTTATGTGGAGACATCATGAACAGTAATCAATCCAGATTGTTTGGACATATCGTGAGATGTAGGCAATGGATATTATTTGAACGTGTATATGTTGCCGCTCAGCTGTAACAAACATCTTGTACTTACGCCCACACAAAAAAGGCAGTATCCAACGAACGAACAAACCAATCAACCAAGCGACTAACCATCCAACGAAAGAATGAATAAGCAAAGTTAGAAATGTGAAAACAGGAAATGGGTGGGAGCGGGGGGAGGGGGGTGAATGCGAGATAGTACAAGGCAGAACTGTATACAGGAAGTCAGGCAGCTTGAATTCGTGGCATGAAGAAATATTTACTTCGGAAATGATCGGGCACTTGTGTGATAGAAGAATAGGAGAAACATAACGACCAACGCATGCAGTACATCACCGAATGTAATACTACACGGAGCAATTAGACACAAACATGGCAGAATTACAGTGCAGGAAGCCACAAGCCTGATGTACTTCTCTTAAAGTAGAAGTGCAGGTTACAGTAGTCAGATTTCAGATACCGCCATTTGTGTGCGGAGTCCGAGGGTTTCACATATTTTATATCATGGCATAAAGAGGTGAAGTGGCCTGTTCCCTTTCTTGTCGTCTGTCCTTTGTAGACAATATCCCGAAAAGACCGAAAATTGAATGGTACCCATATTACGAAGTTGCGTGGACCCCCAGAGAAGTACTGGTCAGGAAAAATATAATCCTGGCACATTTGGGAAGTGAACCTGAGCTAAGGAACTTGATGGTGGGCGCACTGGCGAAGCTGATATGGAACGGTATTGGTAATGTCATCGTCAGGGTCGGAAGCGGGTTCACCGTCTGGACTCGTCGCTTGTCAAAGTGAGGAGAGATTGGCCACTTATTCCTCCTTGCTCCCATGTCTACAAAATATGATCGTGCTGTCACATCACAGACTCACGGCTTCGGGATATTTTTTTAAATTTTATTTTAAAAACGAAATGGTATGACTATATCTAAGAACAGCCATAACATCTGAAGGGAGATGCCTTGAAGAGATTAGAACAAGAATCGTTATGGCGAAAGTGGCCTTTTGCAAGATGAAAAACATACTGACCAATAAAAAGATGTGTTGTCAACTGCAACGAGAAAAAGAGTGTTGAAGTGCTACATAGAACCTGTACTTTTGTATTAATGTGAAGCGTGGACAATGAGCAGACAAGCTGAAAAACATTTGATGGCTGTAGAAATGCGGTTTCTGAGGGAAATACAGAGAATGCCATAGACAGACAGAAAAATCAATAAGCAAGTGAAAATCGTTAACTAATTAGAGAAATTAGTGAAAATCGTTAACTAATTAGAGAAATTAGACGTAGACGGTCACGATGTTTGGACACGTTATAAGAAGAAATGGATTGGAGAACTTGATGACAACTGGCAAGATTGAGGGGAAAATAACAAGGGCAAGGCAGAGAAGTAAATGTCTGGATGGCTTGGCCATGTGGTATGGTAGAGACAAGAAGACAGAGCTGATTCACGACTCTGGTGATCGAGTGAGATGGCGAAACATGGCCGCCTACGATTAACGGCATGACACATGATGATATCCCTTGAGAATTTAACCAAACATTTTCAACAAAAGCACGTTTCAATCAGTAGACGCTAGTGCACAGCAACACTCCGGAAAACAAGAAAGCCCATCATCTCAACCTCCAATTCATTTCAAACTGCAAAACATCACAATGAGCTAACCCAAGTTATGACAAATGTAAAACTTCAGAACTTGCTCATCTCATCTCATCATGTTCCTCTTGTATCTTGCGATGTCGAGGTGAAGTATAAACAGTGGGAGAATGCCCGCTTATGGGCTTCATGTAGCGATATTCCCAAGGACTCTGTTATTCCCTACGTCCATCGTTTACGTGGTCGGCCTCTTCCTCTGCTTCCCTCTTGTTCAAAACTTGCTTCTCACCATTATCAAAATCTCATCTTGTTTCTCTTGTGCCTTGTGGTGTCAAGGTGAAGCATAAACACCGGGAGAATGCCCGTATGTGGGCTTCATATATCGAGATTCCCGTGGACTCCGCTTTTCCTTATGATAATATATATAAATACTCCTTTTGGTGCAAAATCGACGAATCACACCCATATCGGAAACAATACTGAACATCAAGTCAAAATCAGGTTATGATTTAAATTGTTGCATGTCATGTGATGGAGGTTACAATCAACCTCGGCTGATTTTATCGGCAGTTTTACGTTCAGTAGTTTGCTATTGTTATCTAAGCCAGAAGCAAACGTCTGGCATCGAGAAGTCAACAAGACGTCCAACAGCTCGTCGTGTGTAATGACTACTTTACCGTCAGAGCACAGGAAATGTAAGTGCAAGCGCGTTAAACCTCTCGACAACGCTTACCTCTGGTAAGGTAACTAAAGCTTTCAATTGTTACCTTGTTGGGTAGGTAGTAAAAATATTAACACTAAAATAATAAACACCATTAAAAGTATATCTGACTGGAAAACTAAAAGACGCCATGAAAGACACATTAATAAATCAAATAAATGAAAGACATACTAACAAATCAATTAAATCAAAACATATTCGCTTATTAATTGCCATGGGATGATAAATCGTCTTATACGAACTTCCCGTAACTGTCATGGGCTTAAACATCAAACTATAATTAAAATATCAATACAGTAGTATTCCCTATTCAAATCCCTTTAATTGGATATGTAATACAAGATGTCTGCTACCATATTAACAACTTTTGAGTCATAACCATAACATACCACTACTTCCCATTTTCCGCCATGTATTTGTGTTTGGTCCAAACCTCCTGTTTGTTTGGCACAGAATCTGTGAAGACTGCTTGAGACAGAACACATTCGCCGCTATTGCGTAGAACAATGCGCAATATCTTGTCTCGTAGACAGACAGAACCTCCTATGGCTATGTGAAGCGTTAGGACTAGGGTCAGTTTCTTTCCGCGCTGCCTGTTTCCACACTGGGTGTCTTCGTGGTGAAGTGTTTAAGCCCACTGTCTCGTGTTTCGAATGTTGTGAGTTCGAATTCCGACTCCGTCAAGGTCAGCATGGCTGAATGGATAAGAACGTGCGTTCTAAACATCCGGTGTGTTGATGCCGAGGTAAGGGGTTCAACCCCAAGACCGGAAAGTTGAACTAAAATTTTGACTTCTCATCCTTGACTCCTTCTTCTTCTTCAGCGTTCCGAGCCATTGAGGTTCTTTGCTGCAGATACAAGCCGTCTCCATTCGTCTCTCTGGTGGACCTTCTCTTGCCAGTCGTTGATTCCAAGTGCTTGTAGGTCTGCATATATATTATCTCTCCACCGTCTTCTTGGTCTACCTCGGGGTCTACGGTCATTTATTTCTTAAGTGTAAGCGAGTTTTGTTTCCCTATTATCTTCCATTCTTTCTATATGCCCTAGCCATTGCAGTCTATTAGCCTTCACTTAACTTGGGGACAAAAATTACAAGTACCTCTGAAGTCGGAGTGGGTTCACCTGATGGCGAGGGATACTAGTAATAGGGAAAGCTAATCAACATGCAAATTTCAGTCCAGTGTTAGTAGAAGGAGTGTGTATGGACTAAGTTTGAATTCAAAACGAGCTATCGCAAAAAACAAATTCGGTTGAGGAGTGCAGTTACCTCGATGACGTCTGGGGTTCGTAGCCCGAGCTTCAAGGTTCATGCGTTGTGCGTCCCGGCGGAAAGAGGCTAAACCCCGGGACTATGAAGTCGATCTTACCTCTGTAATCCCACTAAACCCTTTGTTTCTCCACAGCACACAGCAAAGTCTGCATCTATCTACCCACTCTGGCATCGATCTGCCAAGCTTCACGGCAAAAGCAGTAGGACCGAAGTAATGCATTTAAACAGGAGTTGTGATTTAATACTATTTTAAAACTGTATGTTTTTTTTTCTTTAGATCTGTTTGTGTTGTCCCGTCCCTGATGAAGATTTATATAATCGAAACGTCGTTTGTTGTGGCCTAGAATACTCATTTTTATGTTTTTATTACATATGGTTTGATTGCCTCTTGTTTTGGGGGATTTTCACTCTGTGATTTATGTTCACCATTATGGAGTCCGTTGTAAGGTATGTACATTGTGTCCGTGTTTAGTATGTCTCATCACTTCGCAGGAGCTACTCATACCTAACTGTTTGTATCTCCTATTGCATTTAAACAGTGTGACAACAGAATCGCAGTAGGCACAAGTCAAATATACTAGTCGATCCGCCACCCGACCCTCAACACACATGAAATGAAAATAACTAGCAGACTTGAAAGCCTCAAAAAAAAAAAAAAAAGTACCCAGGAAAACAGCAATGGCAATGCATAATAAAACATCGTAAAGGCACAAGCCAACAGCAATAACTATGTCTGTGAAACAGATTCACAGCGCCCTGATAACCTTGGCAAACAAACACAACAAACAACAAAAAAGAAGAAGAAACTGCAGGTGAAGGAGTCAATAAATATCCAGGAACACAGAAGACAACAAGGAAAGAGAGATACAAGTGGCACAGGGGAAGGCAGAGAGCAGAAAATAATCATCCTCTTTATTGCTTGGCGGTGGAGCAAACTCCGTGAATGTAATCAACAACAATAGAGAGGTGCAGGGCAAGCACAGATTGGCACTGACGGAGCAGAGAATGAGTCAGACCTTTACAACCACAAGTATGCAAATGTGCGTGGTGTGTGCGCGTTCTGTGTGTATGTGTGTGTGTGTGTGAGAGAGAGAGAGAGAGTGTGTATGTGTGTGTGAGAGAGAGAGAGTGTGTGTGTGTGTGGGGGGGGGGGAGAAAGGGTGAGGGGAAATGGCCGTAGAGATATACGTACATATTAGCATAATTGTGAAGGGAACACACACACACACACACATAAAGATACACATTCAGTCAGACACAGACCGGCCGTTGGCAGGCAGACAGGCAGTGAAAGACTCAGACAGAGAGGCAGACAAACAGACAAACGCACAGAGAGAGACAGAGAGAGACAGAGAGACCGAGAGGGAGAGAGGGGATAAGTAGGTGGATGGACGGACTAAGGAAGGGAAGAGTGACAGACAGACAGACAGCCAAGCAGACAGACAGACAGTCAGACAGACAGGCAGACAGACAAGCAGACAGACAGACAAGCAGACAGACAGACAGACAGTGCAAGCCAGATTACCAGCAAGCCAGCTGGGCAAGACAGACAGGCAGACAGAGATTAACACACCAAAAAACAGAGAGAGATAGAGAGAGAATATAACACGCCCAACAACAGAGAGAGAGAGAGAGAGAGAGAGAGAGAGAGAGAGAGTTAGAGAGAGATTAAAGACAATTAGGCTCGC
This sequence comes from Cepaea hortensis, assembly GCA_963921405.1. Taxonomy (NCBI): domain Eukaryota; kingdom Metazoa; phylum Mollusca; class Gastropoda; order Stylommatophora; family Helicidae; genus Cepaea; species Cepaea hortensis. Next base: position 68,485,883 of record OY992884.1, read on the forward strand.
GAAGATAAACACGCACTCAGCCACAGAGGCAAATAAGACAAGACAATGAATAAGAGAACCAGGCAAACAAAAATCGAACACCCTACCTAATGAAGCAACGGCAAAAACAATCCCCCGACAGAATTAAAGAGCAGAACAATAGAGAACCTCAAGGTAGTAAATATCATGGGTGGTGCAGAATAGACAGACCTGAATGTCAACCGCCAGCAGTTAGATCCATTGATGTACTCAGAAGACACGGAACTTTCTGCCAGAAACATACAGAGTTAATAACACGCTTTCTCAAGCAGCCGATCCATTCACCTACTTTGGAATTATTTTCTGCAATGAAATATTGTGGGAGAGGAAGTAGTCACTTGCTTGTTTGCTTGGGATTTTTTTTTTTTTTTTTTTTTGCGTTTATTCGCTTTAAACTCAAGCGTAGTCCATAATACTACTATTATTACTGCCGGTCTCTCTGGTCTAGGAGTTACACGACTTTCTCCGTAATCCAGTATACTCTCGTGAGTAATGTGACTGCGCGAGAATCGGTAGCGGTTCTCTCCGTGTCGGTAACTTAAGGGGTATGTGAGCCGGTCGCTCAGAAACCAATGGAAAACTACTGAGCGTAATCTTGCCAAGAAATCAACAATCAGCTGAAAGATGCTGATGTTGACAGCGTTGTCCTGTAAAGGATATGCAAACAAATAAAAGTAAAAACTATTATTACTGCACAGGACTGATTTTTGCAGGTGGATTTATTCATTCATGATGTGTCGTGTCGGTAAGCGTGGGCGGTCATGTTTCGCCATCCTACACGATCATTAGAGTCGTGGATCAGCTCTGTGTTCTTGTCTCGACCATGCCACGTGGCCAAATCATCCAGGTATTTACTTCTCTGTCGTCCCTTTGGTGTTTTTTTTTTACCCTCAGTCTTGCCAGTTGTCATCAAGTTCTCTAGTTTATTTATGTTCATAATCGTATGGATTAATTTTCCCCATTACCAGTGTCCCTCGCCATCGGGCGATCCACCTCCGAGTTCTGAGGTACTTGTAATTTATGTACCCAAGTCAAGGACGAGAAGTCCTAAGTTTAGACCAACTGACAAAGTAAAGGGGCTGAACCCGCTACTACCTCATCAGCACACCGGATGTTTAAGAATGAGCGCTCTTATTAATTTGGCCTTGCAGACCTTTGTTTGCTTCATCATCATTATGTGCCAATGTGGGCGGTCATGTTTCGCCATCTCACCAGAGTCATGGATTAGCTCTGTGTTCTTGTCTCGAACACAACACGTGGCCAAGCCATCCAGGTATTTACTTCCCTGTCTTCCTCTTGTTCTCTTCCCATCGATATTGCCAGTTGTCACCAAGTTGTCCAATTTATTTCTTCCCATAACGTGTCCGATATATTGTGACTCTCTACGTCCAATTTCTAATCAGTTTACGGTTGTCATTTGTTTCTTGTAGGACTTGCTCATTGGTTTTTCTGTCCGTCCATGGTATTCTTTGCATTTTCTTCAGAAACCACATTTCCACAGCCATTTAATGTGTTGTTTTTTTTTTCAGTTTGTCTGCTCATTACCTACGTTTCACACCCATACAAAATTACAGGTTCTGTGTAGCAATTCAGCACTCTATTCCTTGCTGCAAATGGCATATATTACATTGAAGGATTTCCTTCTTCCTAGCGACGATCATAATCTGCTTACTTGGAAGTGATAATAATAAACCGTTTCCATTGTCCGCTGAAGGCATGGTTATAATATGGGTTATTTAGGCGGTGAGAGGTGCGTGGCTGAAAGGTTACTTTGTCCTCTTAAGGTTCAGAAGAAACAGGGTTTGATCTCAGCGAAGGACTGGTAGTTTTCGCAACAACAAGTGGTATGAAGATTTGAGCACAGCCGTCTACTAGCAACACTGATCGTATACGGGGGGAAGCTTGTCCACGTCAGATTGGAAGCACTAGGCAAGGCCCTAGGTTCGTGCCGGAATACGATCAACGTTCCAAGTAATCTTCAAACCTCAAATCCCGAAACAACCAAATAGATTAACCACTGGTATCTAATGATATCACATGTCCCTTTGGACTCTTGAATGAATCACTGGTAACTAATGATATCACATGTCCCCTTTGGACTCTTGAATGAATCACTGATATCTAATGATATCACACGTCCCCTTGATCTCTTGAATGAATATAGGTTAATTAATGATATAACACGTCCCCTTGATCTCAGGAATTAATCACTGGTATCTAATGATATCACACGTCCCCTTTGGACTCTTGAATGAATCACTAGTAACTAATGATATCACGCGTCCCCTTGATCTCTTGAATAAATCGCTGGTAACTAATCTGATATCACACGCCCTCTTGATCTCTTGAATGAATCACAAAATACGAGAAGTAAACAGGTAAACTTTATTAGAACACGATCACAAGTAACGAAATGGACGTTGCGGTTAAAATCTTCATCAGCACAGAAACAGATACACACACCGACACAGAAACAGATACACACACCGACACAACTGCATGAAAAAACACTTCATGAAAAACACAACATGAAAATATAAATATAAAATTGACTTATCCGTATTCTTGTTGTAGACCGGACACGTGTTTCGTGAAATCTGCGTGTATGATTCCAACAAAGCGACTGAACCTCGACTTTGTGGGCTGTGAGACCAGATACCTAGCCAGCTCCGATAAGGGCTAAAAGTAGGCGGTGCCGTGTGCAAATCGTGCACGTTAAAAACACCCCAAGCGTGCTGACAATCGTAAAGAGTAGGCCACCGCCCTGGCAAGAATTGTTGGGAACGAAAACATATACACGGGTAGACAGAGCAGGGCTAGTGGCCTCGGATGTAAGCATCTGGAGGACTCAAACCTGACACAAACGCATGGTAAGATGGACACGCTGGCCCTAGAGGTATATAACTAGATGTGTTGCAATAACCCTCGGAAGAGGAAAGAAGAATGTGGGTTACTGACAAAACTCGGTGGTGCAGTGGCTAGCACACTTGCTTGCCGGTTCGGTGGGCACGTGTTTGAATCTCCATTGACACGGATTTGTGTAATCTCACCTGCCTCCCCCCAGCCTGCCACCGAGTACAATTGTTGGCACCAAGCATATCGGGGGAAGTAAAGACGGCGGATGTGACATTGACCACAATATCCACCCGGCGCCGACTGGTCTATACAAGTATGGGCTGGCACAATATACCCAATACGCTTCAGATAGTTGCAGGACTTTGCAAGCAAGCTCAGCATTTATTGGGTGTTTGCGATTTACTAGGCAATGTTAGGTCAGTAATGTATCATTGCTTTCTGAACGACCGACGCCTCATACCATTGAAATCAACGCATATCAGCCTGCTACCTAATCGCCTGAAGCTTATTACAGACCCTGCACTCGGTATGACGTGGAATTATTACACTTTGCGCCTCACTACCCCCTAAGTCACAGCATGTAAAGTGGTCCTTTATCTTTACTTCCTTTACTGCTTACTACTTACTACTTCTGCAGTAACTGCTTCGGTGCCGAAGGATTATACATCGCCAAATGTGACCTCCCATTTGGACAAAGGGCGACATATATCCATAACAAGGCCATCGTGTTATGTGTTTCGTTTCGCGGTATCTTTCGCAGTTGGAATGCTAAGTGAATGTAAATTTGCATTGTAATATTTGTTTATTTTATTGTGCACCATTTTGGGCCAAACCTACTGTTTTGTTTGACAGTGAATCGGCTAACATGTAGAAGATATCCACAAAGTCACGGCGCCTCAAGACGTATAAAACAATCCTTTAGCAACTTTACTTGCTGCTAGTTACTATTTCTACATTACTTAACTTACAGAAGGCGGCCACGGAACATTACCCAATCTCTAAAAACGAGGCTTGTGATCTCAAGCGCTACAGAAACATTCTTAGAATACTGTAGCTCAAGAAAAACAAACACGCAGAAACTGGATCAAGAAACAGAAACATACTGACATTCTACAGAATCCCAACATCAAGGAACACTGATTCCTCTAAAGATTTCAGTCTGGACACTGACATAACTTTGGTCATATTAACTGATACAATGCCGATGGATAATATAACGCCAAATGTGACATCTCATTTGGAAAGAAGGACGATTTATCGTCATAATAAGGTCAGCGTGTTATTTGTTTTATTACGTGGTATCTTCCGCAATTTCAATGCTTAATGAACGGGAATTTACATTATAATATTTGTTCATGTGATTGTGTCCCATGTTTGGTCCAATCCTAGTTTTTGTTTGGCACTGAACCAGGTCATCTCCAGAGTGGTTTAGAATGAACTGTGTTAGAAGATGTGGTACCTGGGAGATAGAAGATGTGGTACCTGGGAAATAGAAGATGTGGTACCTGGGAGACAGAAGATGTGGTAAATGGGAGATAGAAGATGTGGTAACTGGGGGATAGAAGATGTGGTGACTGGGAGATAGAAGATGTGGTAACTGGGAGATAGAAGATGTGGTACCTGGGAGATAGAAGATGTGGTACCTGGGAGATAGAAGATGTGGTACCTGGGAGACAGAAGATGTGGTAACTGGGAGATAGAAGATGTGGTGACTGGGGGATAGAAGATGTGGTGACTGGGAGATAGAATATGTGGTACCGGGGAGATAGAAGATGTGGTACCTGGGAGATAGAAGATGTGGTACCTGGGAGATAGAAGATGTGGTACCTGGGAGACAGAAGATGTGGTAACTGGGAGATAGAAGATGTGGTAACTGGGAGATAGAAGATGTGGTGACTGGGGGATAGAAGATGTGGTGACTGGGAGATAGAAGATGTGGTAACTGGGAGATAGAAGATGTGGTAACTGGGAGATAGAAGATATGGTAACTGGGAGACAGAAGATGTGGTAACTGGGAGATAGAAGGCGTGGTGACTGGGAGATAGAAGATGTGGTAACTGGGAGATAGAAGCTGTGGTAACTGGGAGATAGAAGATGTGGTACCTGGGAGATAGAAGGGTACCTGGGAGACAAAAGATGTGGTAACTGGGAGAAAGAAGATGTGGTGACTGGGGGATAGAAGATGTGGTGACTGGGAGATAGAAGATGTGGTAACTGGGAGATAGAAGATGTGGTAACTGGGAGACAGAAGATGTGGTAACTGGGAGATAGAAGATGTGGTAACTGGGAGACAGAAGATGTGGTAACTGGGAGATAGAAGATGTGGTAACTGGGAGATAGAAGGCGTGGTGACTGGGAGATAGAAGGCGTGGAGACTGGGAGATTGAAGGCGTAGTAACTGGAAGATTGAAGGCGTGGTGACTGGGAGATAGAAGATGAGGTAACTGGGAGATAGAAGATGTGGTGACTGGGAGATAGAAGATGTGGTGACTGGGAGATAGAAGATGTGGTAACTGGGGGATAGAAGATGTGGTACCTGGGAGATAGAAGATGTGGTACCTGGGAGATATAAGATGTGGTACCTGGGAGACAGAAGATGTGGTAACTGGGAGATAGAAGATGTGGTGACTGGGGGATAGAAGATGTGGTGACTGGGAGATAGAAGATGTGGTAACTGGGAGATAGAAGATGTGGTAACTGGGAGATAGAAGATGTGGTAACTGGGAGACAGAAGATGTGGTAACTGGGAGATAGAAGATGTGGTAACTGGGAGATAGAAGGCGTGGTGACTGGGAGATAGGAGATGTGGTAACTGGGAGATAGAAGCTGTGGTAACTGGGAGATAGAAGATGTGGTACCTGGGAGATAGAAGGGTACCTGGGAGACAAAAGATGTGGTAACTGGGAGAAAGAAGATGTGGTGACTGGGGGATAGAAGATGTGTTGACTGGGAGATAGAAGATGTGGTAACTGGGAGATAGAAGATGAGGTACCTGGGAGATAGAAGATGAGGTAACTGGGAGATAGACGGCGTGGTAACTGGGAGATAGAAGGCGTGGTGACTGGGAGATAGAAGATGAGGTAACTGGGAGATAGAAGATGTGGTAACTGGGAGATAGAAGTCGTGGTAACTGGGAGATAGAAGATGAGGTAA